>VURO01022835.1:0-14556 GCA_015108175.1 Pelvicachromis taeniatus
TGTCATGTTGAACGACGTTGCAGGCAGCATATCGTTCTCCTTGTCTTCTCCAGACTCTTTCACAGCTGCTCAGGGTGAACCTGCTCTCGTCTGTAAAAAGTACAGGGCGCCAGTGACGTGCCAATTCTGGTGTTCTTGAGCAAATGCCAGTCGAGCTCCACGGTGCTGGGCAGTGAGGACAGGACCCACTACAGGACGTCGGGCCCTCAGGCCATCTTCATGAAGTCTGTTCCTGATTGTTTGGGTAGAGACATTCACACCAGTGGCCCTCTGGAGGTCATTCTGTAGGGCACGAGCAGTGCTCAGCCTGTTCCGCCTTGCACAAAGGAGCAGGTATCGGTCCTGCTGATGGGTTGTGGACCTTCTACGGCCCTGTCCAGCTCTCCGAGAATAACAGCCAGTCTCCTGAAATCTCCTCCATGTTCTGGAGATTGTGCTGGGAGACACATTAAACCTTCTTGCTGCAGCACGTGTGGATGTGCCATCCTGGAGAAGTTGGACAACCTGTGCAACTTCTGTAGGGTTAAGGAATCGCCTCATACTGTCAGTAGGGATAATTACTCAAGCCAAAACTAGCACGAGTGGAAAACCAGCCAAAAAAGATCAAGAGGGGGAAACTTGCAATGACTTCCACATGTAAAACCAGTCCTGTTTTGAGGGTTTTCTAATTGTTGCAACTTTTGTGCACCTGTCGTTAAGTCCATGAACACCAATACAGCTGAAAGTGATTGACAATGACCTCAGCTGCTTAACCAACCAGGAAATTATCAGACAGGTTTAATTGATTTCATGGTTTTCATTATCGTCTGCGATATTTAACTAAACCTGTTTGCATTTTGGACTGCCGATCAGACAGAAATGAATATTTCTACGTTAAGCTTTTATGTGTAAACTAGTTTTAAAGTCTAATTAACTCACTTGCTAACAATTAATTTTCGTTCCCACTACATAATATAGCTATGTTATCCATCCATTAGCGAAACAAAAAAACAACACACGCATATGTAAGTTGTGAGTTTATTGATGTGCATCCCCCTTGTAACCATAAATCTGTTTCCACTGGTGTCAATCAAAATGTTTTAAATCACTAATATGCATAATATATTAGTTCCCAGTCCCCTCCACAATCAAGCAGGCAGTTACAAGATTGAAGCTGTTTGGGTGCATAGTGAGACAGTCACATACAGAGATACTGTCACAGGAAGAGAAAGAAAAATAGAAAACAAAAAAAAAACCTCATATATATATATATATTTTCATATAAGAACAATGCACACCACATGGAATCCTCTGGAAAAAAGCCATGATTGCAACATCAACTATACAGGCATACAAAGACAATACTAAGATAAAGAGAGAGAAAAGAGGATCCTAGGATTCAGTTTACTTGTTTGTGTCGATCTCTAACTGTAAAATTAATTAAGTTGCTCTTTTTTTTTTTTTTCTTCTTCCAGAAACCAGTTCTCCAAGCTTCGACTTTCTGTGTGTCTCTGTCTGCCTGCACAGCCCTCCAGCTCCAAACTGTTTTCAGGTAGCTTTGATGCATGGCCGGCCCAAGCATGTCCCAGTGCCAAACACCCAAAATCAACACTGCAAAATTTGTTACACATCCCAATACAAAAAACAACAAAAATTTTATTACTTGCCAAACTTTGTACTTCTTTTTTTTTTTTTTTTAATCCATAAAGGTAGATTTTCTAGATTTCTTATTCCATACTGCGGCATACTGTTTTATCTGTGCCTCTGGACCAGCACTGCTATAAACTATCATACTGTTCTTTACTTTTTTCAATTTTACTTATAGAGCGCCAAATCACAACAGCAGTCGCCTCAAGGCGCTTTATATTGTAAAGTAGACCCTACAATGACAAGCAAAGCCAGCTAGAACATGAATGCACATCATTCCTAAATTTGTATTCAAAGTAGCCTCACTTATGCTGAGTTTTTGCTTCAGATGACGTGTGCAACACTTAAGAATCCCCGTTTAAAACAAAACATTGTCTGTTTGTGGCATGTCATTGCACACCTCACAGTTTATGTGACACTACACTGAAATTAAAACCTAAAGGGCATCTGTGAGATACATAGCATGGAAAATGGCTTCCATAATACATTCAACTATGTAGCACATGTCAATAAGCCTTTTTATTTACTGATCTTCCCTAATGATAAAATATTTGTGTGGGTAAGAGGGAATACATCATCATATTCACTTAGGAAGTGGCTTGGAATAGGGTTTGTGTGATGTATTTGAGCTGGGGGCCTGTGCACACCTTCCCCGAAGCTTTCTTATTGTGTGCCTGCAAACATTCACGACCACAAAGCTAAGAACCCTAAACCAAATCGTAACCTCTCCCCTGGGGAAAAAAAAGGTGGAATAAAAACATCTATTTTTTTTATATATATTTCAGTTGTATATGTATACAGCATTTTTGTTATCATAACAAAGAATAGAAAGTAAATAATTCATGATTTCATTTTTTTTTCTCCGTTGTTGTTTCACTAAACATTTTAATTGGTACAAAGAACCTTCATATACAAGCAATCTATTAAGAGGAAAAAGAACAAAATGTCAATTAGTTTTGAGAATACCATCAGAAACTGCATGAATGACACTTTGCATGATGGGGAAACAAAAGCTTAGTGTCTAGTAAGCGGGTTTATTGATGGCTGCTCAAAAACGATGAAATTTAATATGATTCGCCTTTCAAAAAAAAAAAATCAAAATAAAGAAATGTCCGGGAAAAAAAAGTTATACATCTTGATCTGAGATAGCTGTATGATAATTACAGATAAATCTGCAGAATCGCATTTTCCATTATGCAAACTGGCAGATACATCACCTTTTAAAAAGAAACATGATCAAAAAGAGCTCTATAGTACAATAGTAGCAGTAGTAGAAGTAGTAGCATTACTTAAGGATTGTTTTGAACAAACCAGTAAATGGAGTTTGGATGTATGCAAATGATTTTAACAATAGCATCATGTTGGTCAGTAGTATGTTCCCCCTCGGTTGCCATCCTCTTATCAGACTCTACAGCGCCCCCATGTGGGCTCTGGTTAGATTTGCATCTGCTCTAGGTATTTGTAGGTGGGATTTTCATAGCCGTGGTTCTGCATCTTGTTCAGGTGTCGTTCCTCTGGTGTCAGCATGGGGTCAACCTGCAAGATTGATAGATAGATACACTCTTTAAACAAACAAAAAAAAAAAGACCACTACAAGGGCCAACAAGGTCGCATCATATAATAACTCTTCACGCTGTGGCATACATAAATGCTGCAGGGGGACAATAATCAAATTTGCCTTTCTATATCCAGCTCTATTCATATACATCCTGATAATTTAATAGCTCATTAGAGAGCTCTGCTGTGTGGTTATGTGCCCACAATCTCCACAGTGTGCTCCAAATAACAGGTGGCTTACCTCCACAATGCCGTGACTGATTGTGCCATATTGCCTTTTCCTCAAAAGCACCAGGCTGGTCACAATCACAGTTGCTATGGCCACCGCGATCACAAGCAAACCAATCAGTGCACTGCTACCGAAGCTGAAGTCTTCTCTCACAGGGCCGTAGGACACCTAACAGGGAGAATGAGTCGGGGGAAGACAGGGAGAGCAGTCAGGAGACAATATATGCAAACACCGAAGCAACCACTGAAGCAATAAAAAACAAACAAACACAAAAACAGTGAAGCTGTTATTCTGCAATAATGAAGACACTGCACCTACGCACTAGCTACCTCACCCTACGTCGTTCTATTTAGCCATCTGAACCCAAGATTCCCCTGGGCCTTTTTACGTTCAGGGTACAGAGGCATCTTGGTGGTAGCTGCTACTTCTGTAATGTGCACATAACGAGTGGAAACATGAATATGAACACGTCATTTGAAAGTAGATTTGCTATGCTGTGCAGTTTGCCTCCAAAGCAGCACATATTCCCAAGGCACTACTGCCTTTGCTTACTCTCTGTCCTTTTAAATGGAACTGTTGGCAGTGATCGTTTTTTTGGTAAGTTTTGTAGTTAGTTCACTGTTAAATCAATAAAATCAGATCAATAGCAAACGTGACATGAGGTGTAATTTTATTTTATCATGATCAATAGTCATGATGTAATTCATGTAAGAATTTCTCTTTACAACCCAAGACAGTAAATTATTAAAAACACTGAGCTGAAATGAGATTTCAGCCTTCCTTCAAAGTTGCTTTAAAATTAGAAAATAAATTGAGTGGAAAAGAGCCGACTATTTAAGCTACGTTACATAGAGACAAAATCAGTTTCTTTGTTCTTTGGGACACGACTGACTCGTGAATAGTGTGTGCACATGCATGCCAGTTATCTTTGTGGAGAACTCTGTAGTATCTTGGCTAGTTCGATATATGCACACAATCGCAGTCGCCTACGCTCCTCTTCACAATGTAACCTGACACATATGACACAAACTAATCATATGTGGACAGCCACTGGGCTGGGGGGGGTGGGGGCATTTCACTGCTCATTCTCACACATAAACTGAGCACGCCCAGTTTGTGTGGATTCACATTCGTCATACGAACTGAGATTTCAATGTGTACATTCAAATACAGTCACATAACAAGCATGCACCCATGCAGAAATAACCAAAACAAGTTAGCCTCAACAAAATACGGTAAAAAAAGTGAGGGGTCAGTTTCAGTGCAGTTGTTGTTGTTTTTTTTTTCAATTTTCTGTTCTTTGTTTTTTTTACACAACCATCAGCTGCAAAACTGGTGTCTTTGCACACTCCCACACTCCCTCCTTCTTTCATCTTCTCCCCACTACTGAAAACTACAGTTCCCCAGAGAGCCCTTTGGAGGGTGCTGCTGTACTCACCAGCTCATCATCATGCATAACGCTGACTCTCTCTGCACTGTAAACCACTTCTTTAACATCCAGTGACTCATCAATCACCTGTCAACACAGACAGGGGAGCCCAGGTTACACTCACCACAATGTGTGTGTGAGATCGTGCATGTACGACAGAGAGAAATAGGAAGAGAGAGGCAGGGGGAGAGTGAGAGGGTGTGAATGTGCAACGCAGTAAACTGTTAAGGATTATCTGTGTTTGGGTGATGATACATTTGGAGCTGTCTTGTTCAAACTGGAAGGAGAGAGGGAGGGGGGTTGCAAGCATCAACAACAGACTTTCTTCTGGGAACACAGTTAACAAAGTCTTTCTAAGCAGACTGTCAGCCCCTCATTACTGAGAGCCCCGGTCTGAAGAATAAGCGCTATGAGTGGAGTGGGTGTGTTCAGGAGGCAGAAAGTAAATCTGCTGTTTGTAGAGACAGAGCAGTCCAGAGTCCGTTTGTCACAGAACATAATCACGACAAACATTATAGCTGTCACCACCATTTTTCAAATTTTTAAAAGATTGCTTCGCTTTAAAAAAAACAAAACAAAACCCAAAACACTAGCATTCCCAAAAAAGGCACATGCATGCACTCAAAAAAGTTGCACAACTCACGTCAACACATACACGCAAAAGTACACACAGCTTTACAGCTGAGGTTGGATTGGCATGCGAAATACAGCAAACACACACACACACTCGCACACACAGCCGCCAAGCATAATTTGAAATCCATGAAGAAGACTGCTGCGCTTGGCAAAGCAAAGTAACATGCAATGACTGCTGAACAAAGTGTAGAGTTGATCTGAATGAGGGTCGGTTGGCAGAAGGCAAACGCAAACACGCAAATAGCTCAGTGTTAGTTAGCTGTAACTATGACAACATAGTTACGAGAATAATCTGTCTCATTAAATGCTGAACTTAAGAGAGCTATGTGAAAGCACAGTGTACTCGTTAATTTGTCTCATCAGCACAATTGTATCAAATTGGGGTCGCTCTAATGACATTTAACTGTCCGTGTCCTGTGTTTTGCTTTAACAATGCTTCTCTCAAGTCAGAAAGATAAATATGCTTTGAGGCACGAACACAATCACAAACTGACTATAGAGCTCTTACCACATTCTCGCTGACCTTTGGTTTGCTGTTGATGATTCTCTCCTCAGCACCAATTAAACCATCTAAGCCAGACATGGCAGACCCTGGAGGAGGTAAAGGAGCACGGTCAATAACAGCAGGCTAGCACAAGCAAACAACCAAACTGTGATGGCGGTATCGGTGGTGGATAGCTGCACATAGATATCCAGCTACTGTCCTTGCACCCGTTGCATCAGTCTCCTTAGTTCACTGGTGACAACAAAGACCTTTCTTCCATTCAGCACAGTGCGAGCACTGTGAGCATGACACTGACCTTCTACAAAGGCCCCCTCGAAGTGGTGCTTTGCATTTATCTGCCATTTCTCTGTAAACATGCAGTGAGTCACTGAATGAGACCCCACTAAACGACTGTGAGTATCCTGGTATTTTGTATCCCTCGCATAACCGTGTCACTATAGTTCAAGTCATACAAATCTTCAAAAATACATGTCAGGCTTACAGTTTCATGACAGGGACAAACAAATCAGAAAAGATAACGGGAGTAACATTCGGCATCAGCTTATTGCCTTCGGCTGCAGCTCCAAGCCAGTCGGTACCAAATACTTAAGAATAATAAAACTGCCCTTTGACTGAGTGTGGAACAAGCATGCACATTTGCAAGCCTCGTTAAGCAGTGATGCCAATCACTCTGGCAGGGCAGGTTATCAGATTGCACTACATGCTGCAAATAATCTTATATCCAGCCATAACAGTCACAGCACCATGGGAACAATGGGACCGCTCATGTTCATAGATTTGATAAGTCCTGAAGCGGTTTTTCTATTTTGCTAAAAAAAAAAGAAGAAAGAATTTAAGCCATTTATCGATAGATTTAATCAGTTGGAGGACTCTATTTCAGACTGTGGGTCAACAGAGGAAACACTGAGCCTCAAACAGGGACACTAAATCTACCAACTTCTATCAGGAAGAAGGAAACTGAGGAGGGAAATGAGTTTGTGCGAGGTGAAATAATTACGGTATTTTGACAAATGCACTGAGAACAGGATGACAACGAACACACAGGAGTCTCGGGGCTCATTGTGACCTAGCTCTACCTGATTTCAAAGCCACTGAATATGTTATTTACCATGAAGTGATAATCCTAGTATGACAAAAAGCACAAAAAGTAGCTGAGAGCCAACAAAAAAAAAAGAAAGTAGAAAACAACCAGATGGCTTCTGATAAAACAGAAACGGTAAGAATACCGAAAGGGAAAGGAGAAGGAGAAGAGTGAAACAAAATAATAGATGGGAATGGCTTGGGGAGATGAGTGGGGGCAGAAAAACAAGATGCAACAGAGGCACCAACCTTTCTTGAAGGCACGTGGGGAGTCTGATAGATCGCCTTGGCATTTGAAATGAGCAACAGAAAAAAGAAGGTCAGAAAAGGGGGAAGGAGAGAAGAGAAAAGAACTCAGGTAAGAAGAGAAAAGGCAGGATTATCAAGCTGTGTTAATTGATTAGGAAGAGTTCAGCAGGGAGGAATCCAAAAATAAATGATAAAGATAACTAAACTCCAGAAATGGAGCCATTTTAGAATTGGCTAGCTCTGTCTAAGCCCTCTGGGCTGTTGGCTTGGATATTAAATGTTGCTCGGGGCCTTTACTTGTAATTTGCCTTCCTTCTCGCTGGAAGCGTTCCATCCATCATTTTTTCTCTCCTCGAGGATTCAATCTTTTTGCTTGGCGCAGATGTAAAAAAGAATAGAACCATAACTGCTTGTTTCTTTCCCTCTTGCCTTTGGCTCAAGCTTAGTAGCAGACCCTGAGGCTTTGTGACTTTTTAAAAAATTCTTAGCCGTTCTGTGTTGAAGGCTAAGCCAGAGGGAAATATGCAGGCGCAGATAAGTCTCAACCATGGACAACACTGCACATTTGCTTGGCTCAAAACACAATGTTAACCTATTCTCTTTCACTGTGCAACATGCCTCGTCACCACTGCCCTTCAGAAAGACTTGTGTGTAAGGCCTATTGTTCTCCTCACAGCCACAGTGTTGTTCACGATGTTGCTCGTGACTGTGTCTGAGGCTGGAGCTGCTCACCCTCTGGCTCTGGACGGGACCCCAAGGATGTGACCTGGATGGGCCGGTAGGGTTTGCCCTCAGACAAAGGGACTTCCACGCTCTCCTCTGATGAGACGGTGACATCTGGCTGTGATTCTGAGATGGATGACAGGAACTGGTCCATGTCAGCTTTCTGCTCTTGGAGTAGCTCATCTGCAGAAAAGGGCAGATGACAGAATATAAACCTGGGACATGCCGACACCTGTAAACTTAGGACATGGCAGCAGCAGCAGTTTCTAAAATAGGCTTCATCGATTACCGTTAGCATATTTTCCCCCAACAGTCAGAACTGCTGCAAGAAATGTCTGTTCCCATTTCTGCTAACTACCAATTATGATTTTTCTGAGAGCTATTTTCCGTGTAAATCTGCACAACTCCCAACAGAACGCTGCATGGCGAAAGCTGTGACCCAGTTCTGTCACTGCACCCACTCCACTTTTAATGTGTGCTGCATCACTATATTACGGTTCCTTTAATGGAGCCAAGGAAACAAAAGAAAAAAAGATTTTAATGAGTGGACACTGCCTGCTTTAAAACGCTAAACCACTGGAGATGACTACGTCTCAACAGGTCTAATTGGAAAAATGAGGGTTTGTGAGCAGAGGCGCCTTAAAAACAGAGTAATAGCTGTATATACAGCTCCATAGCTGTATTCAATTTTCCAGCACTACTCAGCCTCTTCTCTGCTGTTACTAATTGGAGTGCTAAAACCTTCCATCTGGTTCTTTTAGTGTTTGTATTTCCTTCTGCACAAAGAGACTAATGGCAAAGGATACAAGCAAAAAGTCCCAATGAGCCAGAGAAAATGTGACGTATTGACTTCTTTCTGGCACATTTCCATTGCTGTTTTCATTTGACTTCTTTTTTATTACACCACATCGTCAATCCTCCAAGCTGCCCAGGGATCTTTCACTGAACACGACTCACCAATTTCATCTTGAATCTCTTCGGCCACGTATGGTACTTTGTAGAGCAGTGACAGACTCTGGTTCATCCTCTCCTCGATCACTCGCAGGTGAGTCATCACCTGGCATAACAAAAACAAACAAACATGTGACAAAAAAAATAAATAAAAAAATCACATGGTTCTATTTAGTTTAATTGAAACCACTCCACTAATTGGAGGCCAGAGCTTTGATCATTCAAATTCAGCATCAGTTCCCAAAGACCCCCAAAAGCGTTTTCTTTAAGAAACATAATTTAATTCAATTTATAATTTTATAGGAAAGCTAAAAATCCTTATAATGATGAAGATGGATTATGTTTCTGGATCATAAAACATTAGTTTAAATGGCTAATTTTATGGCATTTTACACATCTATTTATTTCAATTAAACCAGTGACAATAAATAATAGAAAGAATTACCAACTATTAGTGAAACAAATAAAATAAAAATTCAGCTATTCCCAGAAAGTCCGTCTTTATTGCCACCGGTTAACGTTTGTCGCCTAATAATGTCTCAGAGTACAGAACTGACTTTTCATGTTTGGAAATTTGCACAGAGAAGCTGAGCTTGTGCAGTGACCTCGTGTCACTGTGTGTGAAAAGATTAAAATTAATTTTCAGAAATTGGTGTCAGCAGGAAAAGGAGGTAAAATCTAACTGAAATCTAAAGGGAAATAATGACAACAAAGAGGATGAAGTTGGGAAAAGGACACAAAAGAAGAAGACAAAGACGTTACTTTTGTGTTGTAGCAGACAACACAAAAACATTGCCCTATTGCCCCCCTGTCCAGTGAAAACAACCACAATTTTTTTTTCTATTTATCAGTATTACTGAAACTGACTTAAATTTTTCCCAAATGTAATGAATCACTGTACAGTACAAACTCGAGGGCAGACAGCTCTCTGTTCTCTAACTAGCATATTAATGCACTAAACTAAAGAGAGCTTTTCATGAGCACAAATTTAAACAGAGCCGCCTCAGAGATATAGAAGAATTGCGCTTTCAGGAAGTGTGCATATTTCCTGAGATGAATCCAGACTCGCTCACAGCCAGCTGATTTGCAAACACAAAACAAGTTGCTGCGTGTAATATTCAAATTAGTCTCGAAGCTCCGGGCTGCTTTGACAGGATCTGCAGCCCGTCAGCCCCAATGATCACCACCATATCACAGTGTTGCAAAAATAAAAGCAACTCATTTGATGGGAAAAAAATATTTTTTTTAAATGTTGTGTGTCCAAAAAAATTTCCAGTCACTACCACTATTTCTATAAACAACATGATGTTTCAAGAGGAGAAATATTTCAGTATTCTTGGTGCCAAAATGGTTGGCAAGAAAATAAAAAGCCCCCACAGACAAAGCTGACCAGCTCTTGGCAGGTAACTGGTGTTTATTTCCCACTATGATGACTGACTGCTTTAATCTTCCAGCACATGGCTGCAGTGCACCAGAGCCAGCAACAGATGGCAATGATGCACCTTTCCCTATGAAAGGTGCTCTGCACCCCCACTGGCACCTTCCTGTCTGTGTCTAAGAAGCAATCCTGATTAGGAGACTACATTGTCCCCATGTTGGAAAAAGCAATTTTGATGCAACAAGCAACCTTACCAAAGTCAAACAGGTTAGGGTAAATCTGACAATGAGTTTAGAAAGACAGATGATCTAACAGCATAGGTCGTTTTTGTTTTTTTTACTGAGCACAGAGGTTTACCAACTATTTATCTTAAAAGGAAGTCTCTTCTGTTCCTCTTTACTGTGTTTTTTCATCCATCTGCTGCATGATCAGTAATGGTGGAGGATAACTATAAATGGTGTCGAAGGGCACTGACACACACACAAACACACACAGAGGCGAGCACATCTAATAGAGGAGCTTCTAGCCAAATCCCTGTGCAGCCGCTCAGAGTCCAGCGTTACACAAGACCTGCGCAATGTTAATCTTCGGCTGAGGCTTAAGTGAATGAAGCACTCGCCCTCCCCTCCATCAGACAAGCCTACTCACTCCTCCTGGGCTTCAGCTAAGAGGAACAGACACTCTTTCTACCTCCTACACACTTACAAACAGGGCAGAAAGGAGCAGGAGACATCATTATCCCTGCCCTGTCTGGGCAGGAATCGGAGTACGTGATCTTAGATTGGCTCGGCATGCGGTTTCAGATTTATTGAGACACTGTCCAATATATTACGTCTTCATTGTCAAAACCAGCTGCAGGGACCAATTAAGAAAATTGAACTATACAAACGCGAAATATTACGCATTGATAAATGATTAGCTGCTTTAATCTAATTAATTCTAACAAAATAAGAAAAACATTTCCAGAATCACACGTTCATAATGTGGGGATTTTATGTCATTACCTTTGGGGCCCTGGCAATTCTTAACCTAAATCAAATGAGGTATTAGTGATGATTATCAGGAACAAACCCACTGACCTGTGACTTCATCTGAGCAGCCTTCTCAGGATCAACAGCCAGAACATGCTGGTAGTGGCGGATGGTGTGCTGGCGATCCTTGTTCTCGGCACGGACGTACCTTCTCAGGGCTTGCAGGATGCGGTGGGGCTGCGGAAAAATGGGGCAGGGTGATTAGTTGTGCCGGACGGTCCAATAAGGCCGTGGAAACATTTCTGTATAATACTGGCTGTTGCATGATTGAATATTCGTGTTTCGTAAGAGTATAATTGACATGAAAGCAACTTAATTTATGATGCGGTATGTGTTATGGTTGCATTTTCCTTTTAATTATCAACAAAAAGCGATATTCATTGTTTTCATTCAGACAAATGTTTTATTCATAGGATTCAAATTTAATCAGATTTAAGTTTATTTAAGAAACCAATCCTCAAAATGACAAGGCCTTTTGTTGTTATGTGCCTCTCATTAAACATGATCACTTTACCTTTATGTTAGACCTGTCAGACATAAAATGTGTGAAAACTGTTTTTCTCTTGCCCGTCATATATCTGAGAAGGAGAGTAATGAGAATGCTGGCTTGAAATGCAAAATAATTCATATCACATAAAACATAACATAAAATCTTCTGCAGCACTTACAGAAATGGCATCAGACTACAGATGATGCAATTAACAGTTTTGGAGGTGTAACAAAAGCTGTGCTCTTAAATCTGGCAACGTCGTTAAACTTGAAATAAGAACAATTGAAGGAATTTAATCAATTCCCTCTTTGCTAATAAACCTAACACTGGTGGTGTTAGAAAGGTGACCAGCACCATTTAACCGGGTGCCAAACCGTGTGCTGGCAAAAACATCAAAAGTCTATTAGATAAAAGGAATTAAAAAATAACTTGACACATGGATTATAGCTGTAGGTTCAGATGTGATTGACTTTGTGCTTTGGGGGATTTTGGGATATGTGTTTTTATGGGTGCAGTAATCCATTCTCTTCATGATAGACTGCAAGTTGTCAGAGGGTCTTTTAGCAGGATATGAGATTAGCTGCAATTGGTGGTAAATGTGGCCTGACAGAAATATACGTGTACATTTATTTTCAAATTGACTAGGGAAGGGAAAAAGAAACATTCAGATGGAAAAAGGTAAGGATGAAAAAGATGCCTTTAGAGACAGGTGTGTGCCAGTTACCCTGGGGGGGTCAGCCTGCAGGGCAGCCAGGTAGTTCTCCAGGGCCAGACGGCGCCGGTCATTCAGCATGGCCTCTACCCGAGCGAGGTGAGTCTCCACCAGCTGTTGCTTCTCGCTGGCTGCTTCCTCCTCCAGGGACTCCACCATAGCTTGGAAGTGCTATAAAAGCGGTTCAAAATCTTATATATGCACACTAAACTGTATGGCACTTCTACTAACAGAAAAACACAAGCCTCAGTTTCATTCATGTCGCCTTCCAGGCTTGTTCAGGGATTTAGGGACTCATTTAGAAGTTTTCCCGTTCAAACAATGTCCTCATTTAGCCGTAGAGTGACAAAGATAGAACAGCCAGGGAAACGGGATCTTTAATGGTACAGGGAGTGAGGGACCCAAGCAATCATCCCTCATTCAAACAAAGGGACAAACCGAGGGGAGGGGGGACTCCCATGGGAAAGGATCAGTGTCTTACCTGGATCAATGTCTGCCGTTCAGCCTTGGGCAGGTTCTTAGCCTGGCGATCAGCCTCTTCCCACTCTTTTCTTACCTGGAGAGAGGAGGACATAGAGAGGGAAGGATGTGAAGTGGCGATAAAAGGCAGTGCTGCTATGACTCAGTAAAATTGATATTTTGTTGGGAAAACAATGCCAGGTAGGTAAGAAACTGATAAATATGACTTTGTTCCTTGTTGTAATCTCAAATTCAAATGTTCTAATTTATGTGACATCTACAAAAATCATAAATAATAAATGTTACACTTGCTGCTTTTCCTCCTAAAAATATCAATTTGACTGTCAATGATGCAACAAAAACAGGCACCAGCTAAACCATATCTACTGATAAAGATCCCTTCAAAACATCTGCGATCATGTACAAAGCGGTCACATAGCGCAGTTAAGTGGAGAGATCCTCACATATTGCCTCCCAGGAATCAGCGTCCTGATTCAAGCTGGTAAACTCACCCTCTCCATGCGGTTACGGTGTCTGATCTCCAGCTGCTCCTTGGCTCTCTGGAAGCGACTGTGCTCCTTGTCATCGGCGGGGGTTTCAAAGTAGATGTCGACATCATCGGTGGGCTGAGGAGTCGGGGGCATGGCTGCAAAGTCAGACACAGACGGCGAGAGGTTAGGGCAGCAAACTGACAACCGGACAGACTGACACACATAGAGAGACAGGCTAGCAGACCAACTGATCCTGGCAGAAACAGGTAGGCAGCAAGACAGACACACGGGCAGACAACTGGGTACACAGAGAAAGAGAGTTGAAAGGTGAATGGAGATTAAAGCTGGACCGAAATCCTCACAGATGCACTCCTCTCATTGGCGCTCTTCCACCCTTACAAAGTCTGATAAATTTAAGAGAATCTGACAGTCTTTCCATTTCGGTTCTTTTCATCTTCCAATCGGCTCTCTGCTGACAGGTCGCGTCTCCGACACTAATAGAAATATCTCCGTATTTGACAACTGGGTCACAGGGGGTGAGGCCAGAGGGCTCTGTTCTACACAGTCACGCACCGCTCCCTCCTCATATCCCTGCAACTTGCAAAAACAATCATTTCAGGCTGGCAAATAGAAAGACACCTGAAGCACTTGGGCCGCACCGTCATCAAAAAGAGGAATGGGTTAAAGATAAGGGCCTTTATTTTCTAATTCCTAAATTTAGTAGCTTCAGGCCCTAAAAATCCACTTGGTTACAACTGTGAACTATGTCTAGCCTGATGGGAAGTAAATCACTGGAAGAGCAAAAAAAACTGTCTACTGACTGACATGCTGGTGGTGTCTAGCAAAAATAGTTGCAGTGCTCTGTGATCAGAAGAGACAGGTTGCTGATAGACAGACAGAAACAAACTCATGCCGGGAGCAAACATTGACCGTCAAAGAAGAAGAAAGAAGAACACTACCGAGGGGAAAGTATGAATGTTGTTTGCTTTTTTTTTTTTTTTTTACCTGCA
>VURO01022835.1:17490-30699 GCA_015108175.1 Pelvicachromis taeniatus
AGAGGAGGCGGTTTCTCCACCAGCAGGATAGCTCTAGTTCTTCAGCCACATCCTGACTAGAATGATAAATGTACCTTGCTTTCAAAAAGTCATGTAGTCCTTCAACTGCCAAGCTATTTTTCAGCAATGCTGATGCTAGGCACTGAGTGCAAGTTCGCTCTAATTGATGGTAGCTGAGAAACTCCCCTGAATTTGCTGCCCTGCTTAAGAGCATCCCAGTGGCAGGTGGTGAGAGAGAGAGACTGTTTTTGAAGCATTTTTCTTACTCACCTTTTCCCACTGCCAAGATTCATCCGTGCTTAGGTGTAACATATTTGTTATTGACTACAGGTTGTTTGGGATGCCCCACAATCTAAGGCTGAAGATGACACTCAGGCTTTGGCCTATTTTTTTTTGACTGTAGGACAGAGGAAGCATGAGGCGAGGAGTGACATGATTGGCTCTGTGAGCCGTGGTCAAACTGACCCCAATGGGGTGGCTCTGGAGCCGCCCTGTGGGATTAGCTGCATTACAGCCACAACACTAATCTGATTAACAGCTGAAATGTGAGGACTCCCCATCCGCCTATGATCAGAGGACCTCAGAGACTCTCAGAGACAGGTGGAAAGACTTTAGAGTGGAAATACTGGCAAGTAATATAAGAACAATCAGTATGACAAGAAGAAGAGACTTGTTTAATCTGTGAGTTAAAGCTAACAACGTCTTCCCACAGGATACACAGCCTCCCACCGTTTCCTGTGAGGTAATTCTTTCCTTACCTCTTTGGCCACACCGTGCCATTGCTGGTGGCTGACGCACATGTCCATACGCTCCTTGTGAAAGAACTTGCACTTTTCGGGAACCAGAAGGACGTCACTCACAAACTCGCCCACTGTAACAGCAAAACAGAAAATGGACCAATATGCCTGTTATTCACACCACCAATGTGTCCAAAAAAAGCCTAATCACTGCCTAACAGCACTGCCAGGGTTTGAAAAAAATATCTTATAGTCGGACTAAAAAGGAATAGATAAAGAGCAAAAAAAGGAGGCTGACATTTAAAAATTCATAGCTGCCTGGTCCTAGATGCTTCATTCCAGTGGTATAACAGAGAGGGCATTTGGCACTTTAACACTTGTAGCTTCCTCTGAAACTGAGAGGGATTCATCTCCCTTCTATAGCTGCATCTGTTACCCATCTGCAATCAAAATGGCAGTGGAGAAAATCAGGTTTCATACTGTGACTCTTTTAAGGCAGTCCAGGCTCTTCCTGCAAGTAAATGACATCATTTGCTTGATGAATTCAATTCTGCGATGTTTTATTCATAGAGCGAGCTGACAGAAAGAAGATCTGGAAGAAATAAATGGCTTGAAAGGTTTCTTGTGAATTCCTATGAATAGATTTAAGATGAAAAAAGAAAAACATGCACATCTGAGAAAATGGTGCAGGGGTTATAAGAAAGATTAAAAAGCACAGTGGCTGCTGATATGCTGGCAGCGTGACAAGGTGCTCAGGTACAGCCATGACCACCAGAAACAGATGGAAAGCCAGGCAGGGAAAGAAAAAGAGGGCGCAATGAATAGAAGGTTTAGCGCAAAGCCCGGGCTGAGATCAGAGTGGCTAAAGAGTGGGCGGGCTGAAAACACACAAATGAGGGTCTAGAGGTTTCACGATGAGGGCTGGGAGCTGTCCTATAACTGCTCATTTAGTGGTGCGCCCTAAACTCGGCCTCAGGCAGGCCTGCTGGAGCACAGGCGAGGCGAGGCAGGCGGGTAGAGGGCGAAAAAGCAGTGTTTTGGAAAATGAGAGGGTAGGATAGGAAGAGAACAGAGCCTGAAATAGCAGAGGACTCAGCAGCTGCTTCTCACCTCCCCCCCTCCACCTCCAAGCCTTCAGACCCTTGTCTGCTTTATACCCACCAATGGTTAAGGTTGGCCACATTAAGCAGATTTATCCAGGTTCTGTACTTAGACACATCAGTTGCATCTAAGTAATTGTGCAGTTGCTGGTTGGCACAAAATTATTCAACAGAATAGTGAATGCATTTGATTTAACATTTGAACTGTCTTCTGGCTTTCAATGAAGATATGATTCATGGTTTTGTTTGACACTTCTGTCACTGAACATTTTTATACCCTTTATTCTCATTACTTGTTCTTGCACTACTTCTATTTCACCACATTTTATAGCTCAATTTATCTCCCATATGTCTGCCAAATGTAGCTTCTTTGCAGTTTCAACCACAGTACACTGTTAAGCAGTAAAAATTAGCTCTGTCATGACTCCACAGAGCAATACTGTAGAATAATAGAACAGCCTAGTCCAATAATATAACATAAAATAAACACTTGGAGTGGCCATTCTGCATGATTACTCCCTTCATTTTTTTTTTTTTTTTTACAGATTTTGCTGCTGATATTTATGTCCTCCACTTTTAAGCAGGTTCAGCTCTCACCATGACATTTGCTCACTTTGTAGAACAACCTTTATTTTATTTCATTGCTGCTAATGATTTAAATGTGTTCCACTCGACTAACTCTGTCCTCCTTTCCAGAGAAACAAGGAGAAACTGAGAAGCTCAAGGACGAATATGACTCCCCTGTAACCCTCAGCCCCATATATTCTCCTACGGATGCTAAGCGTTTCATTCACTTACGCTTTCATTTCATCCACTCACTCTCAGAGGCTTCTCTGGTTGTGAGGTGGAGTGGGTTTCAAGCAGATGCCGTATGCAGTCACACTGCAGTGGGTGATGGATGATGGTGTTTGGTGAGCAGCTGTGACTTGCTCACTGCAAGAAACCCAGCGTGTGTTTCTGTGCATTAGCTCAGTTTGTGTCTTTGCAAGTGTGAGCATGAGAGCATATACTCTTCTATCTCTGTGACCTCCTCTCCACATACTCTATTCATCCACTTTTCCTTTAACCTGCCATCTATCAGATGCCCTTGCTAACACTGTCAAATTCCTGGCCTGGCTGCACTGAATGCATACAAGGCATGCACTGAGGATACTCTCAGTGCTGCAAGGTGCTAAATCATAGCGCATAGCTTTTGTGTCTCAAGGACTCTCAAGGTGAAACCTGCTGTCATTAATTTCAGTGATAATTTCTATACCCTAAATTCAAATATAAATATGGATGGAAAAAAATGAGTGTTTCCTGGATAATAATAGTTTGAAATGCATAGTTTTACTTCTCTTCACAAACACAACAGATGTTAAAATATATTTGATGAATATGAATAATACAGGCGTGCACCTGTTGTTTTGTCTGATTTTTAGCCATATAGCTAGTTTGATATAAAGTTCTTTTTGATTTTTTGGCTCACCTTTCATTTACATTTGGATTGTGCTTTTTTTTTGGTTTTGTTTTTAAAGCAGAGGGAACCAGACATTTGTAAAACCAGGAAGCAGCTGGAGTTTGATGCTACATAATGGAACAAACACTTCATTTAACTACTGGTTTTAGACCCTAGGAAATGTTTTGTGATGGCCTAAAATCTTATTTCTGACTCTGCAAAACATTTTTCAAGCCATAATGGAATACTAACAGATAGTGCACCAAGCTTTTTTGGCTACACATTTTCAGTGTATTCACAATAGCGCGACTCAGCGTCTGTTACGACAACTGAACTTGTGACTGTGTACTCTGCCCTTTGTTCAACCGACCGACTTAGTCAACAGGAAAAGCAAAGAATGTGCCATGTGCATAAATGTGATGCATTTATGTACATTTCCCATCCACCTAAACATGGTTTTAAAATGGCGCCTGATAAGTCTACAAGGTCCAAAGTATCTTAAACAGGCTTTCATATGCCTAAAATAAATGGTGTCATTGATGAATATTGGAGACAGCTACCAGGGGCAGCAGATTTTAAGTTTCTTGGTCTGTAAAACCAAAATGCAAATGCAAAGTTGTCTCAATAAATCAGTGTTTGCAAATACAAAGAGTGCACCTATATATTTTTTTCCAACAACATGCAGTCTGCAGTCAGTTTAATCACTATGTAAGAGACACATCAACAAACACCAGAGCCACACATGTGCAATAACTGTTTTTACCATTCCAGACATAATAATGAAAAAAAAAAAAAAGTCTCTGAAATAATCCTGACTCGTCTGACAAAGACATCACGCTGCAGGGATTAAAGCGCCATGGAACAAAAATCGCTTTCATTTGCAGAGCCATTGTTTGAGGACAGGAAACATGGAGGGATAGTGGCTCTGAGCTTTTGCATGGAGAGAGATGGACTACAGCACAACCCATCTCTCTCCTTTTACACTGAGCTCCTTCCTTAGCACTTGCATTATTCATATAAACCTATTAATTTGACATGGGTGCAGGTCTAGCCCTTTTAATCAAATCCTTCCAGCTAAAGCCCACCTCCCTTTGGAGTATTTCATTTCTTCTTGAATCTAGTATAATTAAAGTACACTGACAAACAAAAGGCGGAACCTCTGATGTCCATTTCTCCGGAACATTATGCAGACATTGAATAATTTAAAAGCACTTGTTATTGCGTTTGATACGAAAGAGAGTCCTAACAAGTAATGGACTGCAGAGAGGAGCCACAGTGAAGTGGCAGAAGCATGGCATGTCATGAAGCATATGATCAGAGCCCTCCAACTAATCCCCCTAACATGCTCCATTACATAATTAAGCAGTAACCCTCTGAACAGCCTTCTTCTCACCAACACCTTATGTTTATCTCTCCTTCTCCATCTGTCTCCTCTGCTTTCTCAGTTGAGGCTCCTCATTTGGAGCTCAGCAGAGCAGCAGGGAGGGCTCTGTAAATTGATAGGGCATGAGTGTCACACCTTTAACAATGATGACAAAAATGTGCAAGGACAGAGTGAATCTTTAACTATTGTAGAAGAGGTAACGAGACTGGCCTAATCAAACGGCACTTGTTTCACTGCTGTTGAATTATACCTAAAGATTTTAGGTGCACCGGTCAGCTGTAGTGAAGATAGAAGTACAGTGCTATTAGGTATTGTACCCTCTGGATGTCAGATGAGAGCAAGCCACAGTGACATTTTGGAAAATGATTCTGCCTCTAAATCGCTCATCTGTATTCGTGTCTCAGCCACCAAGTAGCCGCTCTGGATGTGTGTTTGCTGTCCCATGGATTTCCCCAAAACCTCCTCTCTGCGTTTGCCAAAAATGCTCTTGAATGGTAGCCTATTTCACAGTCCAGTGCAAGTGCTAATGGCTTTTTCATCCCAGAAAGCGGCACAACTCAATCAGCAAGAGGTTTTGGGACAGAGGAAGGATGCTGGAAAGTGTTAGCAGCATGAAGGAAGATGTTTTTTCTTCCTGACGTGGCTGGACAAATACAGGGAGGAGGTCTTGTTTCAAGACTCCATTTCTGTCTTATTGCAATCCTCAGCGGTAGCAGGACTGTGTTGTGTTTTTGTAAGTCAGGGGCCACAGAGGCATGCAGCCTGCATAGTCTGGGGCTATATCTGACATTTAATAAACCAGAATATAGCCATGTTGCCTCTGCTGATTACAGTGATTCTGCAGGAGACAGAGGAGAGAGAGAGTTGTCTATGACAGTGCAGGCGAATGGCGAAACGGGGAGTAATAAAGCAGGCCTCCGCGCAGACCCCTCTCTTGCTGACCCTGTGTGTCTATGTGAGTTTATGGCCACTGTCTGAGGGGAGGGGGGATAGAGGAATAAGATTGTGGTTTATTGCTCAACAAGCCTCCCCAGCAATAAAAGGCTCATGGCCCTAAGCCATCCATTCTGAAACACATTAGCTCCCATCCAGCCTGGATCTGCTCAATCTGCAGCTCAAGGCCAGAATTAGTCAACTGAATCAGACTCCAATATTGCTCTATGTCACCTCTGCCTATGGCTAGGATGTATCATACTCTAATCTTTCTCTACCCTGATGGATAATACAGACGAAGGGGGAAAATGAAGAACATCAAGATTTGAAGGGTCATTTACCACCTAAGTGATTTCTCCCGACCCTTGAACCACTCATAAGTGCACAAGCTTACCTAAGCATTTGTAAGGCACTACAATATGAGCGTGCCCTTTGCACACTTTCTTCTCTTTCTTGCACCAGTTCTCAATGCGAATGGGCTGATTGGCTTCCACCACATTTGTGATCTGGAGCTCTGGATACATCTGCAGGAAGAAGAAGACCCCAATTAATATTAAACACTGAGAGAACATACATTTGCGTATGTGTGTGTCCGTGTGTAGACGTGTGTGAAAGAGAGAGAGAGAGAGAAGGTGCGATAAGTGGAGCTTCAGTAGGATCCTTTAATCCACACTTTATACTCTCTAGATGCCATCTGTTCATCCGTGAAAGAGCATATGATTTACACTTTCCCCAAATGCCAACAAAATGTCATTGGTAAATGCAACTGAAGCTTTTGAGATAGGCTGCTTGAAAATGTACAGCCCTGCTCTTTTTTTTTTTTTTCCTTGGATGGCTGCATAATAAACCTTGACACCATTTCCAGTAGCCTCCTGGGTTAGCAGGTATAGTAGAAGTACTGAGTAAATAAGAGTGAGGATATCCATGTTGTGGAAAAACTTAATTTTACAGGCAGGTTGAGAAAATGACAGTTACAAGATCTGGTAATTTAAAAGCAACCAACCATAGTGTAAATAACACCTTAAAGTCTCTAGTGACAAATCACCGGGAAATGAAAATTGACTTCTCCTCTGACCACGGCAGCTAATTTCCCTTAATATGTACAACAATTTAGTCTGCAATGCCACCCACCTAACCAAAAATGTCCTAAACAAATTAAATTATACTTAATAATCTAAAGTTGTGCAAAAGTTTGTTATTTTATTGTGCACCTACTGTGAATCAAACCCAGTTTTGATGAACAGACACCATTTTCATATGCCACGAGCAGGTTAGCTTCGTTTATCAAGCAGGCTGAAAAAAGAAAACAGCCTGGCTCTGTCCCAAAATCTGCCTAAAAGCCTCTAAAGTTCACTTATTAAACAGAATATCTTGTTTTATTTTTGTACAGACATAAGATCGGGCTGATCCTCTCATCAAACTCCCATGAGACAGAAAACAGGCGTGTATCCAAAAATGTCAAAGTATTCTTCTCAGTTAGCGCTCAGCAAATGACATTTAGTATATTTCCTGACAGCAGCACCAATAAGCTGCTAAATGGAGCAAGAAAAATGAAAAACAGCACACAGTAGACTGCAGGTTTAGCCATCACACATGTGCCGCCTGCAAGCTCCTAAAATCAACCAGACATGAGAAAATTATTATTTTATTATTTAGATTAAAAAATATAAAGAAAATGTAACAAAGGCCTCGCATCACTCAATTATTGTCACATCAAACTCGTGGAGTAAAAAGGAATTAAAAAGCATAATAATCTACTACGCTTGGTACCTCTTCTTTCTCTTCTCCTCGATTAATTTATGGAAATGTGTCAAAATGCTGGCCAGACACCAATTTAAGCTAATTCTAGGTTTGTTAGCATAAGTGTTGTGTTACTTGAATTTAAGAAGATTTCCTTGTTTCTATGGCACAAAATGGGGATAAATGAAAACGTAATGTCATGCTCAGCTATCACAAAAGTCCTCATCACAGTTATTTTGGTCAGTGTTGAGCTCAGGATTGTTAGCACAACTACTCAAAGACTTTTAACAAATTAAGCTTTGCCCATTAAGTAAACTTCCCTGATCTTTAATTTCCATTCAAATTAAACAACTAAATAACTGCTAGAAATAAATAAAGAAACAAAATATGCCACGGTCTGGCGGTTTAATTGAGAGGTAAATGGAAAACAAAACAATTACTGCAGAACAGAATGCAGCAAAATAATTGCCTTATCTTGATTATCTAGCTTTAATAATCATTCAAAGCCAAAAGTGGTGCTGAAATTAAATTTGATTAATTGCACAGTCATATATAAACAACTATCCAAAAAATAAAAAGATTAAAAATCCTAACAATTGTTACTTCAAACACATTACTTTCACTTTCACAGCTGGTGCATCCCTAGTCATCTAATTTAATGAACTGACAACCCATGAAGCCACTGAGCTTACTAAGTAGTAAATGATTTTCATCGAGTTTGAGAGACTGACGGGATAAAGACGTGTCTGTGTCACAATGGCTTACCTCCTGGCAGTACTGCAGTACCCCTTCCTTGGTTCCTACACAGCTCTTAGTCCCAGATGGGTCGGGTTCCCAGCGGCCGGTTTGAATGTTGATGTGCATGTTGAGCTTTCCACAGAACATCGCCACCTGTGGCTCGGCCACGGCAAACCCTGTGCCTGCATTTGCTGCCAGCGCCTGCAGAAAGACGAGGGCAGAGGGAGAAATAAGGGTTAAAACACTCAGTCATCATAAAGCCCATAAAAGCTGGGGAATAAGCTGGCTGAGAAGCTGTCTGCCCCACTCCCATCTCTCATAAACACCATTCTGCATTGTTGCGTCTGATCGGATAAACCAGATTCAGATTATGTACTGTAATACAGAACTTATAAGACATGAAGTATTGCATGTCTGCCAACTCTCTGCTGCATCGCTTGGAGAACAGAGGGATTCAGACAGGAGACAAATTAATTGCACCTGGGGAATATTTGGCAGGGTGGATGGCTAAACAAGTGGAGGTTTGATTGGATTTGTGCAACAACATTTTTAGCTCTGATGTGCACTGAGTAGCTAAGAGGCTTCGCACAGAGAGCGGGAGATTGGGGGGGGGCTGCAGTCCGTCACGCCTCACAAACCAGGACATTCCAAGTTGAAGGCGGAGCTTTGATTGTCTAGCCCTCATGGGACCAAAGTCTTTCTACAAAGTAGAGATCATTTATTCTTCAGAGTAAACAACCCACACACTCTGCATCATCAGGTCAGCTGTGCGGACACATTAGAACAAGATAAGCAGGTACGCCGTGACGATTATCTGTTTTTCAAGATATTCTGGAAATATATCGGTAATATTTCTTTCTTCCTAACGCCATTTCCCATCCTTGTTTACTTTCCCACGCTTTGATCATAACTGTTTGCTTCTGCTATCTTTGTATACTCGTCTCTGTCATGATTTACTAAACAATATAGTTCCTCTTTAAGCAAGCAGGAAGCACAAACACCCAGATGCGTGTCCTTCATTTGATAACTAAACAGCACTCCTGATATCAAATGGACGCATTCAAAACTACTGTGCAGTCATCTGCTGCACAATCGCCTTACATATGGCTCGGTTGATGTCGTATCATCGGCTCCTCATTGAAACAATAAGTCACATCCTTCTAATGTTCACGGATGCTAGCGGTGCTACTGCACAGTCGCCTCATATTAATCTGCATGCCAAACTGTCCCAAAGCAGACACTAGGGAGTCTCCAGACAGGGAGTGCAACAGAACTGATGCCCTCTTGATTGTCATAATATCATCAGACTGAGTAAACATGCTTCAGCCCCAGAGAGAGATCAAGGCAATGAGCGGGGACACATTTCTGACCATTTGCTGGGTTCTCAGCACAGAGAAGAGGTGTCGCCGCTGTAGCACTAACCCAAGGACAAAACAGCCGAAGAGCAACGCTTCAGTAACAGCGTGTTAGACAAAGCTCTCCGTTTAATTCTGCGCAGGCTCCCAGGCTGACAATGGGTGCAGAACAGAGTAGAGTGAGGACAAAACAAGTGCTGTGTAATCAGCAGTCGGCTGTGCTGTGTGATGAACTGCAGTTAACCAGAGCTGAGTCTGCTCGCACGCAGACATGCACATACCTATATACATATACACATGTACATTTAGCAACAAGCACATCCTCAAAACATGTAGACACTCACATGCACATGCCCGTCCACATCCTCCCTCTCTGAACTAAAACAGGCAATCAAACAAGGAATACAATGGCAGCAAATCTCAAATGGTTAGAAGCTGAATCCTAACATTTAGGTTGTTATTACAGTTATCAAACAGATAATCTGCAAAATAGGTAGATACAGGCTTACAGAACAAATACAATCCTCTATAAAATGTTCTGTTCTTTGAATTTACTTCTGCGTTGTGTGTTTACACACACATATGTAATAATGCTTTACCTGCTGGCCTAAAATATTCTTCTACTTGAAAATATTTCATAGACTTTGCATGGTAATGTTTTGCTGAACTATGTATATTTTTTTACGCTGTTAAATCCAACACTAACTGTTAATTGTTGAAACTGAAGCAACTAATGAGGATTGAACTGAACAAAAAAATAAAAGCCTGTTTGCGCTCCACCTGCTTTCTCAGATATTCTCAGGACAGGAGCAGAGAGGTGTAGAGTACAAATACAAGGCTGCTGTTAGAAAACAAGTGCTGGGTGTGTCTCGAACACCCCTTTGACTCCCGGTTTATCTTTAATTCTTCAAGGGCCACAATAGCACCGTAGGAAGAGTGGAGGCAGTTAATACCACTGTGGTAAATCTGCAGTCACATGCCCGTTTAGGAGCCAGACTTACACAAAGAGAAGTGCAATGGAGGGCGTCCGAGAGCGCGATAAGTGACACACAGATGGAGAAGGGTTGAGGAAAAGAAAACTAGCTCCTTTGTGGTTCCTGTCTTATCCGTGTCACCTTTAGAAAACACACGGCAAAATGCACACTGGAGACATAGATTCCTTTGTTCTTGATTCGGCATGTCACACATTTTGGTCTAACTCTGAAACGGACAATTTTTGTTTGGTTGCGATTCAGCCTTGGACAGTCGCTCATCCGAATGTTATTTCCAGAGCAGTCAAGCACACAACTGGAGTGTCATTGTTCCAGTTCTTTATGTCATTCAAGAACGATGCGCTCTGTCAACCCACGAGGGCCAGCGAGATGGAATGAGAGTAAGAAAAATGAGTCATAAGTAAATACAAACTACACACCAGTTTTGATCTTAAAAGACCCGGTAATATTTAATAACGTTCTTCAATGTCGATGCGATTCAACATGAGATAGAAGTTCAAGCCACGATGTTATTTAATTTTTTAAAGTTTTAATGCAGGTTTGCAAAAAAATTGGGAAAGCTCTTTGATTATCAATTACTTTTGCTGATATTTAAGATCAGGGTGCTCGTGTGAAAAATCCTCATGTAATGTTATTACTAATACAGCTTAGTAGACTTGAAAGCTTTATAAAAACAGAAAAAAAACCAGACTAGATTGCCTGAAGACATGAAATAACATATTAATAAGTGGGATTAAAAAGCTGAGCCTTCAGCATATTTTGAAGAGCAAACGGGAGTCAAAATGAAAATCATGCTGTCTTTTGAGATTTTGTTGGCATACCGAAATATGCTTAGATACAAAATGTTGTCTTGACTTGAGTTACCACCATTGTGTGTGTGTGTGTGTATCTCTATGCTACGAAAATACAAAAATAACATTTTGAACGTAATTTTAACTGCTGAGGTACACGCCTCCCGGACAAATAAGCCACCACACCTAAAAAGTCATCGAGCGCGCTCATCTCTCATTACTGACTCACCGTGAGATGTTATATGGTGTAAGTGTGAACACCTGCTCCTGTGCGTAAGCTCAGCGAGAGGGAAGACAAAAGATAGAGAGAGGGAGTGGAAGCTGGAAAAAGGGAGAGGCGGTGAGACAGAGGAAAGCTCAGGCAAATTGGGTAAACAGCAGCAGGAAACATGCGCCGATTGGCTTATATCCCAGTTTGAAATATTATTCTCAAGTCAACGCAGACTGTAATGCAATAAAGAAGGTGGCGTGAACGCAGGAGAGACAGGCGCTTGTCAAAAAGCTGTGTGGGTTGAGGATCATTCAGCTCGTTTTCACTCTTTACTCCAAACACACAGCAGTGTGTGTGCCACCGCTTTTCCCAGTTCGCCTCCTACACACAAACATGTTTTATTGGTCTGCTCTGAGAGCCGAGCCAAGTTCCACATAAAACAAGCTAAGACACGGCAGGGCATGTTGTGCTGTAACGCATGAAACACTGAATGAACACACAAACAATGCTCCTTTTTATTCCGGTAACAGATAAATATACCACAGATATTAGAGGCTGGCCCTCTAAGAACCAAACCACACAAAGTGTTTGTCGTGATCGAGTTAAAGCATTATTGTCAAGTCCACATTAAACCACTGTTTGTTATACATGGTGTACACATTTTGGGTATTTTTTTATTGCTTATTGTTACATATCAATAATCAAAGAAACATTGAATGAATTCTCATTTTGCTCCAAATATTTGGCTGATTGTGAGTGACAAACAGAGCAAAAAAAATATACGTTTACAAGGTAAATGCTGAACTTAAGTGCAGTGAAATCTCTGTAAAAGATAAATCAACATAAATATGTAAGGTCTCTGGGCAAGGGACAAGAATTTGGGCCTGGAAACTTTTCATTTGTAGTATTCCCCACAATATACTACACAATATTTGTAGTATTGTGTTTGAGCATGCTCTCTACGGAGGCTGTGGAGAACAAAACAAGGAATAAATGTGCCAAAATTCAGTCTCAAAACGATCAGGTGTTTTCTGATAATGATGCATGACGTAGCATTTTAAAATGCATCTGAATTCATAAGCACCGACTTGTGGTATATGGAAAAAGTCATAAAGACATCCACTGTCTTCCCTGAAAGCCCCGAAACACTGTCCTCCAGAGGATAAGTCATTAGAAGATAATTGATGGTGATTTTCTTTGCTCTATGTCATTTCCCTTCTCTTTTCACCAACATTTCCTGTCTCACCCCACTATTTCTATCATTTAATGACAAGAAATGCTGAAAATAATCGACCTGACATGAAATGAAATAACAACAAGTCACAGAAACGGTCTAAATGGATTAACGCTTTACATTTACTGAGATGGATTATTTAGTTCAGGCCATTATCAAGTCTGTGGAAGACATTTTCCCACTGTTTGATATGAAAGGCAGAAAATGATTTTCCATGCAAGCTCTGAAAAGGACTAAATAAAGCCCAATATCTGTAACAATGCAGATAGTGTGCAGAAATGAGAGAATAAGAAACATGTAGCTAAGACAGCTGGCACAAACTTCCCCCCAAAAAAAGAAAAAAAAAAAGAGAACGAAACATTCATTAATGAGGCTTCAGTAAGCCCCTGCAGGACCAGTGTGGGTCAATTATTACATGACCTACCACACAGCATCTGGGCAAAATCCAAATGAAGCTAATCCAATCTGTGTGTGTGTGTGTGTGTGTGTGTGTGTGTGTGTGTGTGTGTGTGTGTGTGTGTGTGTGTGGGTGTGTGTGTGTGTGTGTGTGTGCGTG
>VURO01022835.1:37043-49964 GCA_015108175.1 Pelvicachromis taeniatus
CCTCCTCTGCTTGCTATAAACTGCTCTAAAAAAAAAAAAAAAAAAAAAAAAAAAGAAGACTGACATCTACTTCACTCATGTTTGTTTTCCTCTCCTCTGCCCTCTTAAAGGATCACTGTATTATCACAAGAATATTGCCTGCCTGCTGTCACTCTCATCTAACTGTAGGCTCCTTGTTATTATTACCTTGTAATTATGCTACGTCTTATTTTAAGAGGTTGTGGACACAAGAGCCGACTAAAAGCCTGCCATGTAAATGTAAATGTAGGGAAGTGGAGAGATACTAGGCCAAGAGGAAAGAAAAAAAAAAAAAAACACTGTTAATTAGAGCAAAGTACTTTTTTCCTTCCAGTCTTTTCACTAGGGAGAAGGTGCGTCTGGGCTATTTATAAGCAGCTCTAGTTGGTGGGCCGGTGGGGTCTTGTCTTACAGGCTTGCCCTGACCAATGGAGCTCATTGAGAGAAAAAAAAATAAACACAAACTAGATGAGGGTCTGTTGTTTTGTCAAGTGAAACGATGCTCATTAGAACTGCATTTCATTCGAAGAAGTTTTAAAACTGTGCGCTTAGAGTGAGATTACGAAGGTGAAATAGATTTAAAGGTAGTGTGCGCCATTCGCTTGATTAAAACAGGTAAAACCCTGCGTCTGTGACATTTACATTTCAAGTGAGGTATGCAAAGTGATTCCAGTGTGTAATGACACGTTTACAGGACAAGCAGCTAACGTGGGTTCATATAGTGAGTAACATGATTTTATTGTAGGTAGTGTAAGAGCCGTGTGATGTTTACATCATCATTTCATCAATAAATATAGGGCTTAGGAAGCATGGTGCATAGTGGTTAGCCCCACATCCACCAACTGGCTGGGGAGTTTCTGTGTGGAGTTTGCATGTTTTCCCCATGTCTGTGCCCATTTTCCCCAAGTCTATGGAGTAAGCCCCCTCCCCTGAACTGGATAAGGCAAAGTGGATGGATGGAACTATAAGCAGTGTCAAACTCTGTAGTGTTATCCTGCCAGCTCCCTAAGGATAATCATATGGTTCAAGAAGACATGATGTGTGATACCGCCTGCACGCTCTATCCAGGGAGCCCTCTCAACTAAATCAAAGTAATTCCAGTAGTGAAAATCTATTTGAAGCAATCTATCTTCTGCTCTGTGCTACAGGTGAGAGAGGACAACTTCAGACAAAGTGCTGACTTGATTCCCCTGATATTGTCTCTGTTCATGTGGGAAAATGGCTAAAAAAAACCCCAGATCTAAGACTTTGAATGCCTCCGAGATTAGAAAATACTGCCCAGGGTTTTTAGAAGTTCTCACAGCTGTTATTATTTTATCCTATCACTGCATTTATTTGTGAATCTGTGGTAGAAGGCATTCTGAATGCAGAATGAGTTTTGTGGGGTTTAAAAAAAAAAAGGTTTTATTGCCAAAGCCCACAGTGTTGGTAACCCCTGGTGTGCTGAAACTGAAATCAATAACAATGCTGCATTATGTAGCAGTAAATAAGATAAGATAAGATAACCTTTATTAGTCCCACACGCGGGAAATTCTTTGGTCATGGCAGAAGGTACAAGTTTAAGAGAAGAAAAAGTTAAGAAAAACACAACAGAACAGGATAAGATAAAAAGAGAATAACATGCTATACAACAAGAATACACAGTGTACAATACTGTACAAAATAGAATAAAATGCTCTGTAATAGTAGGAAAAATGTACCGTAATTTCCAGACTATAAGTCGCTACTTTTTGCACAAGCTTTGAACCCTGCGGCTTATTGTCCGGTGCGGCTTTTCTAAGGCTTTTTCATGATTTTTGTGACATAGTAAGAGGATTTGTTTTGGTTTGTTTCACCATTTTGCCTGGCGGAAAGACATGTGATCAGACACGGAAAAGAGTGATATGTTGGTCACATGTTCGTCCGCCAGCCAAAGTAGTGCTGTACAAATTAGCGCAAAAAAGAGACTAGATTAGCAAACTGGCACTCGCTGGCCCTGTACCCATATCCGCAGCAGGTCTCCAAGGTGAACAGCCTCTGGCATGTTTGAGCAAGGCAGCTAAGGGAAGTCGGCAAGTCAGATCCGTAACTTCGGGATAAGGATTGGCTCTAAGGGCTGGGTCGGTCTCGTGGGGCTCAGATGTCTGCGGCGCGTCGCACGGCGTGGGTTTCACGGGGCGATGTCCCATAATAAAAAGAATGTGTTTCAAAAAAGTCATCTCTTTCCTGACAATCCCCTTTGTGTATTTTCTCTTACATATAATAATTAAACATTAAAATACCTGCGGCTTTTAGTCCAGTGCGGCTAATGTATGACCAAAATAGGATTTTTTTTGTAATTTCAAGTTGTGCGGCTAATATTCAGGTGTGCCTTGTAGTCCGGAAAATACGGTACTTGGTAATATTGCACATCAGGGAGACAGTTACAATTGTGTATGGGATGTGGGTGTTTGTCTGCACGTGTGTGGTTCTCTGATGAGACCATGTTGTATCTGTTCAACCTGAATCAACCCGTTTCTTTACTGTACACATGAACAAGATCAATACACTCGTGGAAATGTTGAGTCTGACTCTCTAAACCACACACAAGTTGAGATTTCTTGATCACTAAACCAATACAAAGGTACAATTTGCCAGTAGACGGTATGGTTAGATGGTTCCAAGTGTATCAGAGACAAACCCATGATTCCATGCAAAGTGTGCATCATATATCCATAAGCTGACTCCAATAGGTTTAACCAAAGGGCAACCGTGTGCCAAAAATTAAGTCCACGGGTGAAATTAACGTGTCCACACTCTGACATCACAGGAAAAGGGTTTTCACTCCTCTCCATTTAAATCTTCACGCAGCCTTCCCCTGTAATACGTTTTCTCACATGAGTGCTGTCAGCGCTGTGTGGTCACACCATCTTTCTCTCAGCTGTTATCTGCGGCACGTCAGACACACTGAGCTGCTGTTCAGATGCCCGTTTGTTCAGTTACTGATGGCTGACATGAGGATGCCTGCTGCATCCTGTGTTTTATTATTCTTTCATTCTGAGGGCAGGAGCTGCTGGTGAAGCGAGGCGAGCGGAGCAGAGCAGGAGGGAAATGAAGAGCCATTTCCACCACAGCCCCCTCTTGACACAGATTTCAGACGGCATTCATCTCCCTGGAATATTTCTCCAACCCGTTCACCTCTCCAGCCCTATCAAACATTGCCTGAGGACCATCCACAGCCATCATAATATTGCATTTTGGTCTTCCCTCCTACCTGGTTAGATTAGCTACATACAGAGCAGATTGGTTTTTCTCTGGTTGATGAGCGGGAGACAGAGAGCACAGTGAATGGAGCAGAAGAGGGAGGAAGGAAGCAAATTTCTTTTGATTCAGCTTGGGGAGCAGAATTTGCAGTGTATGCTGCCAAATTTGGGAAGAAACACGTCAAGTGATTGCAAGGGGCTGACTGTAGCTTCCTTGTTAGACCAATCACTGTCAAGAGAAGTCAGGGACAGAATACAGCAACAAAGAGGTGCTGAAGGCCAGAGGCAGGGCTGAAGAATGTTACTATTACAGAATAAAACATAGACTCTGCCATCTATCGCAAAACCATCTCAATAATTATCCATTATGAAATATTGATCTGTGTCTCTCCTGGGCTGGCTTGTAAAGCACAGCAATGAGCTGTCACAATAGCTGTAAAATGGGAAATAAAAAGAGCGCAACACTCTATAAATTGGTGATTGCTACTTAAGAGCTGCAATTCTTTTTTAAGTTTTTTTTAAGTTGAAGTTAAGAATTTATCATTTTGTGAAAAACAACAAAACATGCTGAAAAATTAGAGTCTAAGATCCTTGATGTTCTGCGCACAGAAGGTTGGCATATGGATTAAAATAAGTTAGAGAAATTACTGGAAATAAATCTGGCGCTGCAACGATCAAGTGATAATTACACCGAGGGCTTTACCCACAGCTTGTTGCTTAGCTGCAAGCTAAACAGGTGCATGATTGCATAAGTAATGTACCGGAGTTTAAACCATTTCTTCCAGGAAGAAGATAATTGCTTTTCATTTTTGCGCTAATGACTCGAGGACTGTGATGACTGAGGTCCATTTTCAGGTGAATTTATTGCAGCATCTTCACAGCTGCGCGGTATGCTGAGTATGCGCGTCTCTTCCGCATCAGCTCCTGTCACCACAATCACCCATTCTTCTCTTCTGCCCACTAAAAGCTCTCAGCATGAGCAATCCCTTCAATCCTTCATCTCTCTGCTTTCATCTCTATTCATTTTGAGCACTCTGGACAACTCTCTGCTAGCCCATCTCCTCTCCCGTCAGCCATCTCTATACGTTTACCTCTCGGCCTGTTTCTCCCGCTCTCTCCGTATGTCTCACTCCCTCTTTTAGCCATGTGAGCTGGCGACCCTCTCAGCCCTCTCTATCCCAGCTTACGATCCACGTGTCCTGGAGCGGATTACATTCTTGACATCACTATGCCAGATGTTTATGACTAAAATAGACATAACATCTAACCTCACCACTAAGTCAAAAGAATGCATTTGTACTTGACTTGACAGGAGGCTCCTCTGTTGTAATAAATGTTGCCCTTCTTCTTGTTACTTACTGCTAAATTTACTATTTTCTCATGTTTTCCCTTCCCGTCAAATTTTTCCTCCCTGTTGTATATTCTTCTCCCCGCTCTTTCTAGCGAACCAGTGGAGATCAAATAGCTGACACACTTGCCCAGTGTAACATACACATTAGCATGATTAAACTGCCCATTTATTAAAAGCCCTGTGTGCTGGGTGGGTGGGAAGTTCTTTTTAGCCAGTGAGCTGAGTAAACATGGATGAGCCGTGTGTTTGCGAGTGTCATGTGTGCGGTCAGCCTAGTGGCACCAAGACGGACAAGTTAATGAGTTAATGCAGGCTTTTTGTGAGGGATTTGAAGTCGTGTTATGAAGCTCTGGCTCAGTGAAAAGTGATAACCAGGCACGAAAAAGTAGATGGTGGGGAGGACTCCAGAAGTGGCTTCACGGGAGATTTGGAGCTTAGGCAACTGTTAGACGTGGCTCAGCTTGTTTTGAACTATGTGCCTGTGTTTTCCACAGGCCACTTTATGTGGATGCAGACTCTTCCCCTACTTTGTACTGCACTCTCAGCAGTTTAAAAGGGGAGGATTAGACACAGGAGTGTGCCTCTTTCTCGTCTGCCAGAGCACAGTCACCTAATCTCTCATGCTGAGGAGAGGGGATTTTGGAAAAATGACCCGTGCTCCTTCACTTTCTTTAGCTCCTCTTCTTTTCATGTCCTCAAAGTTGAGTGAAACACACAGCTGCATCTTTCCTGCCTTCCTTGCATCCTTCCTTCCTTTCGTCACTCCCACTCCTGCCTTTTCATTTTTCTGCTGGATGACTCCATGCTCATCAGCATGCAGCACCACGCCGCTGCTCCTCAGAACCAGGCAGGCTGGCAGACAGACAGGCAGACTTGTCAATAAAGGAACAGGGCACCTCAGCAAGGCCTCCAGCCCTGTCACTGATGTCTCTCTCAGCTGCCTGAACTCCCTCAATTAATGAGCATGTAATTGTTGAGCAAGCAGAAGAGAAATTGGGGAAGCGAGGAGGAAAAAGCAGCTATGAGGTGAGAGGTGCAATTGATGAGTAGTATATTGAGAGGAGAGCCGGGTGAAGGAAGCACAAGGACAGACTGTTCTAGAGAACAAAGTAAGACATAAAATAGCCAATTTGTCCAAAATGTGTGGTGCAGTAGAGTCAACAGCAAGAAGAGAGCAGAGGAAGAACATAGTGTAGTGTCTAAATCAGAGGGCCGGCGGGGGGGTGCTCAGCATGAGCCGACCTTGACAGCAAGCAGCTTCAAGGACAACATACATTTGGTCGCTACAAGGCAGCCATGAGTTGCGCTGAGGCCATCCTGGGGCAGGAGTGCAGCCAGAAAACTGCTGGAGATAGGAGGAGATCAAGGACATGTAGCAATGTTTCCAAAATGTGTCACAACAGGAAATGAGAGCAGCTTACAGACTTACAGTGTGGGAGGAGAAAGTTGTTGACCTGTCCAGTGATACCAGGGATTTGACTCTGATGCCACAGCCAGTTTTAGCATAGTGGGGTTCAGTATTAAGAAACCAAATGAAAAATGCAAACGTCAAGTAGCCTGCACCATTTTACTCTTACATCCAGTAAATAGCAAATGGTAGCATTTTGACTACAGGAATTCCCCCACAGGAAAAGAGACCTTTTCCAGCTGACAAACCTGGTTATAAATAAAGTCTAAATGATTAACCACCCCAAAACATCCATGCTTTCTAAAGGATCAGAAAAGTTCAGGGAGAGGTCGGCTGTGACAAATGTCACTGATTAGACAAGCGCACTGGTGCTGAAAGCCGGTTGTGTTGCTGGTCAACAACAAGGAAACAGCCCAAGAGGTTTTACAACCAATTGTCGAACAACAAAATTCCAGCACTTTTCCTAAATACACCCAGAAGGAATTTGAAGACTGACCGGCTAATGTTTGTGACTTTTAGCACTGCTGTTGAAATGCAAATACTGTATATCTTCCATTAGTAGCCTGTCTCTTTCAAACGCCAGTTTGAAAACATGTCACAACAAATAGACGCTGGTCTCCAATAGTAGCCGGGCAACCTTCAACCCGGAAGTCCCTCCGCACTGTCTTCTTCTTCTTCCTTTTAAAATTTTATTGGCGGTTGGCAAACAACTGAATGGTGCATTAACGCCACCAACTGGTATGGAGTGTGACTGGAACGTCGCTTGTCTCGTCACTCGGCCATCGGCATGTAAGCTGGATGCGTGGCGACCGTGGAAGTGGGATTATTACACTGAACTGGAACTGTCGGCTAGCGAACCTGCTAACTGTGATTTTCTGGCACAACTGGGAACTGCATTATTTGTGAACTGTTGGAATACATTTTGGAGCACTGTAAGTAAACGCACTGTCTTTTCACCTCAGTCTAAAAACCGCGCCTGGGTCCTCTTTCCCTCTCACTTCCGCGACAATTCCAAGAAGGGAAAAAAAACCGGTCTCCAACAACCGCCGGTCTCTTTTAAACACCGGACAGGCCAGATAATTTTTTGAATAAACGCCCGGGCTACAATTGGAAGATATACGGTAACTGTACACTTTCATTTCAATCTGAATCACATTCAGATCTGAGTTAATTGGACTCCTCTCCATCACTTGGTCACAAAAGTTACAGAACAAAATACAACTTTTCAAATGAAGTAATTTTATCATACAAAATATCAAATGTTCATTTTCCCAAATGTGGAGCACTTCAGCAGTCTGAATCTTACTCACAGAAACATTATCATCAATGAACTGCGAGACAGCTTTCATCATTCTCATATTACAAATTCACATGTACCATAAGCCCTGAGGATTTCATGTTAAAATGGATTTTCAAGAGAAAGAAAATATTAAAAGTCCTGCATTTTTATATTAAATTCATTTTTCATCACTTACTGAAGTCGTATTCTTTTTCACTCTAACTCTGATTGCTACTTGGAGGCACGGTTTGGATGGCGACTGAGTTTGACTTTGGACGCTGCATGCAGTGTCACTCTCCCATGACCACCCAAGCTGACTTTAAATGAATCTGTGCTCTGATTGCAGAGCTCCCTGCCTCTCCTACTCCCCTGCAGATCCTGAGCAGTGGAGCAGAGACACAGCCCACACGTCTGTATTAGCCTGTGCAGCTCCAGGCAATCCAAGGGAGGCCATCTTTACCAGGGGAACATGATGGATGTAATATAGATATGCTTATCTGTCATTAAGCTCTGCTCTGCCCTCCCTCGGCCTCTCAACAGGGGGAGGGCAAAGGGATTTCAATCAGACTAGTGAAGATTATAACTCTAGTGAGACGTGCTAAGGCCAAAAGCTAATCAGTCACGTCCCTATAGAGAAGGCACATACTTCACAGCAGGAGCATCCATCTCTAAGCCTGTCTACTACTTGCTTTTTGTCAATTGTCTGACCTTGCTTTGCCACCTCCTGTTCCTTTCCCCGCCGTGTACGGCCCGTCAAACCCTGCTGTGGTATCCTGCTACTTGTCTTGGTGAGATCCCAAATCTAAATCAGCACAATGACAGCGAGTATGAGGCTGACAAATCCCTTTGCCCTCACATGACTGGGCCGCAGAGCCTGCCTGTCAGCTCCAAGCACCTCAATAATAGCGCAGTGATGCTAAATATGAAACATAAGGATGGGATTTGATGAACACTGAGGGGTGTGGTTGGAGGGAAGGTGGGGAATGGAGGAGGTGGAGTTTGCTGAAGGCAGCTAGCAGCTCACAAGGCTCTATAATTAGCCGCAGAAGATCAAATGACTTTTAATGGGTTTGTCTGAAAACAGCAGACTATTTCGGATTTCTGCTCGGAGCCATATTCATATCTCATCAAACTAATGGAATTCTCTAGAGTGCTTGATTGGGATTTATCTCAGATCAAAATGGCTGATAGAGGTGTGCGGCAGAAGCATTCATTAACAGCAGTTTTGTAATGAAAAAGAAAAAAGTCCCATTTCAGACCAGAAATGCATAAAATTGAAATGGCTCTAACAAAAAATTTTTTAATTTACACATAATGTCAAACAAAAGTCCTCCAACTTGTGATCTGACAGCACTTCTAAATTCACGGCTTGATGCACAGTCGTTGTTGCTTCAAGAGTCATTTCCCAGTGGGCTGATAATAACTCTTGTAACAGATAATGGAAACCTATACTGGTCACTGGTTGGAGAATTAAAAAGACAAATACTACCAGGATAATAAGAGGGTCAAAGCTTGGCTAATAACAGATCTGACTGGATAAACGTCAGGTACCAAATGCTGAATATACTTCCTAAAAATCAGGCCCAGAGCATGCAGCAATACCCAGTAACACACTCTGTGAGCAGCAATGAATAGGCTCGGGGGACTTTTCAGTGCAGGAACAATTTGCTGATTAATTGAGTAACTTACCAACAGAATATGAACTGCAAATTTTAGTTAAAAAAAAGCCTTTACTGTATTTCCGTGTTTAATTAGAAATAAACTAGAATACTCCTTGACAGAACAGGCATCTTGTTAGGGCCTTATGAAAGAAACATGATTTTTTAAGACGAGTTCTCAATTCCTTCAAAAAGAAAATTAAAAAACACTGAACAATAATAATCCCCATTTACATGTCTGTCTTTTTTGGCTACCTTTTCCAGTGAAATATACATTATACAGTTGAAAATATTTACATTTAAATTTCCTGAAATCAAGTCTAATGCTTTAGCCTCTCCTCAATCTATACAACACACAAACATCTCTCATTTATTCCCATTTCGAGGGCAGGGAGGGGATCGACAGGCTTTGGCTCTCCACCATGCGTGAACAACTATTACTGAATTAATTGCAGTGCACGAACGTAGGAGCAGAACAGATAATTACGGGGGCGCAAAACTCAAAGGAAAAATGTTTGTCTGTATATATCTCACGCTTCAATACCAGGTTTTCCTGTTTCACTTTCCCTCTTTTATGGGTACAATCTTCCCTTGTTATGTCTTAGTCCCCATGGGAGCATCCTACAGGGCTGCTGTTTGTCCTTGGCCACGTTCTCCTTGAGAAAGTGCTGTATCAGACTGGTTGCTAACAGAGCCGTCACAAAGCTCGAGTACCAGCGATGGCGACGGCGGCTGCAGAAGCAGTAGCACCAGCAGCAGGCCTCTCTCTGGGGGTATATAGTTACACTGCAATGCTTCTATCTCTTACCGTACTGACATTTTCATCGCTTTAACACACACACACACACACACACACACACACACACACACACACACACACACACACACACACACACACACACACACACACGAGGAGGAGAGGACAAAAAGAGGATAAACTTTAAAAAAAGAAAAAGGATGAAGTCTGTGCCGTCCTTGGTTTCAATTTGGATGATAGCATTTCTACTACAGGCACAGAAGCAAAGTGGGAAGAGATACGTAGGAAGCTCAGTAAGCAGGAAGACGGACAGGGAGGGAGCTGGAACTAGCATGTTCGGTTTTCCCTGGGTGGAGCACTATGGCAGCAAAATAGCTTGCCAGTCATTCAGCCTGCTTATCAAGACAAGAGTACCACCTTTCCCCCATTAACCAATCAAAACAAGGCACTCTGTGTTCATACCTGTGCATGCAGTTTAAGTTAAGAGAAAAACCTAATCAAACCGGACCCAAGCCATCCCAAAACAACAAAAGAGCTGCACTGTTGCTGTGATCATCCCCATCACGCCCTAAAGCACGTTCAATGCGACACCAAGACACACAACACATCAAAAGTTATGACCTCCCAGCATGCTGCAAAGGAACACAGTGGAAAATAATGACAGAGACACAAATATAGCCTCACACAAAAAAAGAAAAACAGACCCGCCCACAAACCAGCTCGCTCTCTCACACACAAATAAAGAAACAAACAAAAAAAGACATCCAAGAAAAGACATCAATTATGATTGAAGTTTGGAAAACTAGGTCTGATTTCAGTGCTCGGGTTTGTCGAGAGAGACAAATTTCAGTTGAAGATGGGTTCAAACAGATTGAGGGGGGAAAAGAAAAAAAAACACCTTTTGAGTAATTTATGCTTTTACATGTTGTAATGCAAATGAACATGCAAACAGTAGGAAACAATGCCTGGCACACAGTTAAACTGGCTCTTTGATTCTTTGCTGCCTGCCTCCATTTCATCCCACTGTGTGCAAGTAAAAAAAAAGAAAGAGAGAGAGAAAAACACACAACACACAGACAAATCAGTGCAGAGGCCTCGCCCGAGCCTGCACACGACTCGCTGTTCTGCACACCTGAATGAGACCAGGAGCGAGGGGAGGGGACAGTAGACAAAGTCCTCCTCTCATATGGACAAGCAGGGACTAAGGGTGAGACAGGTGGGGCCATAAGCAGAGACACGAGGGCACTGTAACTTATAGATAGCACACCAGATATTTTATTCATAGGAAGAAATTTTCAAGCAGCGAGAGTGACTCACTGAGCTGTGGGGACACACAAACACACACGAACCCACGTTCAAACCGAGTAGGGGGTTGACAGGGTTTATCCAGCCTACACCGACTCACTTCTCTTTGTCAAACAGAAACCACATTAAAAAATAAAGTCTGAAATGGCAGCGCTCCTTTAAAACGGATTAAAAGGGATGTGTTTGTCTGCTGAACTTGCCACAGTGTATAGTTACTTTCGGTGCTATCACAGGAACAGAGCTGCTCACAGCACAATAAAGTGAGGCCTTTGGACTTCAGGCTATGCATTCCTGAGCACTGTGGCATACAAACTGACATCTTGGCATCTGTGCTGAGCCAGGCTATTGTTGAGAGTACACAGACACAGGTGTAGCGCCGTTCACCTCGGCTGCATGTACATGGGGTAGATTGTTATGGCTGTGCAGATTGTCCTACATATGGCAGAGGGCCTGATGCAACTTAAGTGATGTGCAGCCATGGGTGTCTTGATTCGAACCCACTGACTCCAAGCCAAGTCCCCATCGCCCAGGATCTCTCACTGAGAAAAACTGACTAAATATGTGATGAGCGGAGCTGCAAGAGGACTCGGGCGCACAAACACACACCCACACACAGACACATTTCCAGTTGCAAAAAAGAAAAAGAAAAAAGACAACTCTGCTCACTTTGGATAATTAGGGCGCACGCAGAGCCTCGGAGACAAAGCCTGGCATCGTGAGAACAAGGCTCGCCTGATGAGGCCTCTCTATTTAAATCCTCAGGATGAGCCGCGAGTGTGTCTGTCGATGGAATCGCTCCAGGAGACATGCACAAGCTTGGAGGAAGAATCAGCCAAGAATCAGGCAGTGAAAGGGAAGACAGAGAGACAGACGGAGACAGAAAAGTCTAGATGAGCCGAGTGGCAGGAAGGTATCTTTGAGGAAATGAAAGGACAGAGATTAAGGGCATAGATTCAATCAGACATACCTTCCTACTGTTAGTCATAGAGCACAGATCAGACTTCAGTGTTGAGCGAACACCACTGGTATTACACACAGGTGACTCACTGTTTTCAGTGCCACTTTGAAGTCAGTTTGCCTCTGCAGGGTGTGGAAATGAGGGTCTGACTGAGTGGGCGAGTGAAATCAGTGAGCGTATGAGTGTGTGTTGGGGCAGGGTTTTTGGGATTAGTACCGTTCCCTTTGCAGATCTATAAGCACCCAGTGTTTCTTGTCACTAAGTGGATTCTTGGGATACGGGGCCGTCCCAACAATTGAAAGCAAGGTTTTAGGCGCTAATCTACAAATTCAAGGGCGGGTGAGGCTGATGCTCTGCTGATGGAGCACATGTCACCGCCTTCACCTTGACTGACGTGGCTGAACGTGGAGGTCAAAAAGGCAATCTTTACAGCTTACAGAGGAAAGTAAAGCAACAAGCCTATGGAAGGCTTTAACTGTGCTCCACCACCCGCTATGTTATATTGACAGATCATTATCAAATGCAAATGCTCCCAGATAAAACATTGCCAGCAGTCTTTGTCCTTATTTCTGCTGGGCATCGAGATCCCCTCCGTATAGTAAGGACACCCTGGGTTGTCTCAGGCTATTCAGGGACACACAAAAGGCCTTCATAGGAAATCATTCAAGCCTGCTAACCGAGAGCTCCATAGCTCCCGCCCCAACAATCACACCCAAGTGGGGGCAGTCATTCACATGCAATTGTTCACTATCAGCCCATATCTAGAGAAAATACACTTTAATATCAGCTTGCCTATAAGCACGCACAACAGCCTTTGGCTGATGAGAAAACATTGCTGAAAGAGGACTGCAACCAAAGAGTAATAACCTCAGCACCTCAGACATTTTTTTTTTTTTTTTTTTTTGCAGAGGGGGTATATTGGTAAAAAAAAAAAAAATTTTTTTTTTATTTCTTTTTTTTTTCCAT
>VURO01022837.1:3197-17605 GCA_015108175.1 Pelvicachromis taeniatus
AATTGTTGTACACCAAATAGTTAAAGTTTTCAAGTCGTTAACGCAAGTCATTCCCCTCTGTGCATCAAGAAGCCTTTCTTATGCAAGAGAAATGGGGAGAAAAGGCTGATGTGTGAGAAATTATACAAGAACTTGATTGAAAAAAAAAAAATAGTGGCAACAGGTTTTATAGTCATGAATACAAATTTCAAGGGAAATCATCAAGCATGAGTGTCTACAGTCATCTTTAAAACACGCTGGAGGATCTGCCACGGTTTGGGGCTTGGGATATCCTCAATAAAGAAAACAAAATAAATCAGAAAACTACAGGTAATTCATTTCTCAGCAGTGACAATAATCCCAAATACACTGCCAGATTCTCTAAAAGTATACCTGAATAGAAAAAGCACAATGGGACACCGTCAGTCCTGGATCGGCCTCCCCAGATAAGGCCCAGATAAAAGTGGCTCAAAACTTTTAAGTCGATATAAGTCTTATTAGCAGCTCATACCAATACATACAAACAAACAAACAAACAACAAAAAACGCCAAGCTATTTTAATTGTCGCTGTTTTGTTTGTTCCAGCATTAAGGTAGTTAACTTGGAGTGACGTAAACACTTTAATGACGCTTTCTACTGTTCCTTTCAGTTGATATTTCGAGGCCACGTCGCACGAACGTGAACAGAAAGTGAAATCACTCAATTTGGCTAATGACAGCAGACTGGTTCAACAGGTAACGCCAAATTAACTCCGTGTCAGCAGCTAACTGCTGAGGACACTAAGAGCTTTGTGAACGGCAGAAAACTTCCCAGAGTTACTAGCTAATTCAATAACTTCACCCGGATACAGAGAGCCATCAGCCCGCTGCTGAAAACATAAACTCACAGGGCACACATCGACACTTACCAGTAAAAACACAACTCGACACTGTTATTTACACTCGTAAATGACTACTGCGAGCCTCCATATTATAAAGAAAAACTTAATCATTCAGACAACAACTCACTGCCACTTCGGACAGCGGGTTGTTTATAAACAGCACCCAGTACGTCCCCGAATAGTTTCCGACCACAATCAGCAGCCGCAGAACATAATGTTCCTCATCACTACCCCGTGATGCCTGTTCTGACAGCAAATCAGTGACGTTTCTAAAATAATACTCCCGCTGACGGTAGTGTTTATTTCCTCTATGGGTCACATTTTATTGCTTCGGGAAAATGACTGTTTATCCTCTCTTCTTCATCTAAGAAAAAAAAAGGGGGGATTTGCACACTCAATTTGTCACATTAATAATTTAGGATGCAGTGGCAGCTAGTTTCAGCCTCCCCCCCAAAATAAAAATAAAATAATAATAATTATTTATCTGAATAGTGTTATTAGATTTAAAACAGCATATCTTAAGTTCTTTGTTAAAAAAATAAACGATGACACAACAGTGAAACTGACCAGTTAAATTCACACAGAATCGACTTTTTATGGCTACTTAACATTTCTAAGCTGGTTGGGGTTTTGCTCGGGGTGTTTGGACTTCACAGCTTAGTCATTTCCAAGCTGCTGGCTTCAGCCCTGATATGTGACCATACTGTTATTTAAAATACACTGTAAAAGTGAAAATGTATGACATTTAAAATGTGTCGGTCCTTTCGTTTTTTTCTTTTTTCTTTTTTTTGTGACAGCCAGACATTTAAAATAACGTGAACACGTGCTACAAATAAATAAATACAAGTTAGAAATGCTAATTTTTTTTCTGTCTTCCACACAGCTTTTTACCGTGCGTGAAACAGCATCAATCCTGTGGAAGGAAACATTAGATGTGATATTTTTCTCTGTGTTGCGTTTGGAAGAAAGACTGGGGTTCCCCCTCCTCTACTGTGAGATCAGCCAGCGTGAGTGGGTCTATTGCATGTTTCCACTTCTATTTCAGCACCTTTTACCTTTGACATTTAGGCCAACCCCCCACACACTCTTCCCTCAGCGGATGCTCCAATGCGAAGGGCCACAGCACACAGTCCCCAGCTACAGGGGATTTCCCCTGCTGCTGTACACATGTTGTTAATGTGTGTGTGCGTGTGTCTGTGCTCATATGTGTTTGCTTGTGTTTATGCAAGTGTGTCTGTCCACTTTCAGGGGACTCCCAGACTTGCAGACTGAGGGGGAGGAAGGAATAGAGCTGACAGCCTAAATAGCAAATCATCATCAAAACTGTTTCTGTCTCTGTGTTTGTGGAGACTGAGACTCAGAGAGAGAGAAAGAGAGAAGGAGGTGTCTGGGCGTGTGTAAGTAGTACTCTTGATGTGGGCACATCAATCTGTTTACAAAGAAGAAGCATGTCCCTTTATGTAAATCATTCAGGTTTAAGGTGAAGACTTGCTGTGAGGTTATGTTTAAGGCAGGGATGTCAATCTTATTTAAATCAAGTGGGCTGTACCAGTAAAACTGCCCCTCCTGTTAGTTCTTTTAACAAAAGAAAATTACATAAAATTTCAGCAGCAGTTCCCAGTTTTTCTACACGATAAAGAAATACTACTGTAGGAAATGAAAGAAATGTGTCAGCATGACTCTTTGAGCTTAAACTGTAAGAAATAAATGTGTCAAACTACTGGAAAAGTTCTGCTAGCTCGTTGCTCAGACTGTGATTTAGGTATAAACCAAAGCTTCTGTCGCTTAACAGCGACCCCTTTTAACCCATTGTAAAACATAATTTCTCCCTCACATTTTCCAAAGCTGTCCAGTGGGCTGGTTTAGAGTCTTTAACACCACTGTGTGTGTTTAAACATGTGTCATTTGGGGTCCCAGAAGGACTCAGGTGCCATTTGCTTCAGTCTAATCCGGGAAGTCTGTCAGCAGGAGAGGAAGCAAGCAGGGAGCTCCGTTCACGTCTTACCTCATGAATCTTTACTGTTTTTTCGTTATGGCAGGTGTGACAAGTCATGGTGGGAAAGCACAGGTGTTTCTAATAACATTAACTATGGCAGGAGGGCCAATAAGCCATCCTTCCACAAAAAGCAGAGAGATAAATCTTAAGCCGCTACATAAACATAGTCATTACTTTAATTTCCGTGCCCTCTTCACGTATACGTGAAAACATGCTTGCTGTTGATTATACGTGGCTTTATGAGAAGAACTTATGAATCGAGAACCAGAAGAATACATGCTATGAATCTGTGAGTGTGTGTTTGTGTGTCTATATGTTCTAATGGGACCTCTAATTAAGACTCTGGGTATCTGCTATCTGTCAGCACTGATCGATCGGCTTGGAGAGTGACAGCTCAGCGTGTGAGTGTGTGTGTGTGTGTGTGTGCGCGCAGTAGATTTTGCTCTTCATGCTCTCTGCTTCATGTCATGTTATTTTACATGTAATGCAATCGTAGAAGGAATATTAACACTTCATTCATTTTCTTAAGCATGTAGACACTCACACCACTTTTTAAAAAAAAAAAAGAAAAACAATGTGGTGTTTTTTTCCTGCATGCTCATTAAAAAACACACATCACAGTCCCCGCCCACCTCCCAACGCAGGAGGATGAAGTGTTGGACAGATATTTGATGTTATATGCCACATCCACACACAGACACACAGAATTATAAGTAATATACTGATAATGGTTAAGGGCATTTCCAGGTTGGTATGTGTCACTGAAAGTCATTGTGCTTCATCTTTCTAAAATTATTGTTTTATTCATAAAGGGGAAAGTTTAAACATCATGAAGCAGAAGATGTGGTGGTGCGTGCTCACTCTACACTTTACTTTTTGCGCACTTTCTTCTTCTTCTGCTTCTACTCACTTCTTTTTTCTGCCCCACACACATGCACAGATAGAGCTGTTCACAATTGTCTAACAGTTGCTATCAATCACCTGGCTGTTAGAGACAGAGCGTGTGTGTGTGTGTGTGTTAGCAGTGACGCTGTTTTGCAGGACGGCAAGTGAGTGATGGCGGTAACAGTATAGACGGCATGTGCTGTGAAATGTCACCGTGCCGATCGATGGTGTTTAACGAGGCTGGAGGCTGATCTGGACCTCATGCTAACATGAAGCTCTTCTCCCCGCCCTCTTCCTCCCCCTCCTCACTTTCCTAATCCCTCTCTACTCTCCGTGAGAGCCTGAGGGTCCCCCAGGAGAGAGACAAGGCCTTTTACCTGTCAAGAGGCTTTTGTGTCTGACAAGTCACACACACACACACACACACACACACACACACACACACACACACACACACACACACACACACACACACTTAAAATGTATAATGTAGCTCAAATGTCATGTTTTGTTACCTTATATAAAAGACATATATTATGTTTGTGCTTTTTCTTTTTTTTGTCAACGAATTTTAAAGAATCAAAACACGGGACACAGCGGGGGTCAGAATAATCAGAACTAGTTTATGATTTCAAAGTGCTGAACAGAAAATCCAGTGAACCAAAGAGAAAAAAACAAAACATATCGAACAGGAAACTCTAAACAAAGGACATTGAAAAAACGGCAACTTTTTTTCTCTTTTTTTTGTTTCTCTTCTTCAAAAAACAATGCACAACTCGTACCACAATATTTGAAAAAGCTAAAAACACTTCAAAATATTAGTTTTGTATATATATATATATATATTTATATATATTTATATCTATAGAATTTGATTTTTTTTTTATTTTAAAACCACCATTGTTGTGAGGGTGTGAGTGGGTGGTGGAGGCCCTGGGGAGATTCCCATAGAGCTGCAGTCTGAGACACAAACACAGGTCGAGCTGTTTTGACAGGCTATGCCAGCTCTCGACAGCTTATAACACACCATGCATATGATCCTGGCTTCTCTAAGCGCACAAACAAAGACGGTAGGCGACCATGTCCTCCACACTCACACAGTCTCCGCGATATATAAAACAATAAAGAAAAAGAGCATGAACGTGGAATGTTTCACCCCCGGACATACAGCTATCTGTCGAGCACCCTCCTCTCCCTGTCCTCAAGGCGAGCAGGTGGGGTGTGTGTCTGTGCTTCTAGCCCTTCTCAGGGTGTAAGTGCTTCCAAAGCCAATTTCTGTCCCTGTTCATTCCTCCACACTCCTACTCGACCTATGATTTTAAAACGAGTTAATATAAAAAACAAAAAAAACAACAAAAAAAACACATAGTAGAGAAAGTTCAAGTCTGGGTGACTCAGTCATCGATCGTTAGTGCACAGTATCTCCTCTGCTGTCTAAAGCCAGATGGGAGACTGTCTTTCTTTTTAGCTACTGACAGTACAGGACAAGTTTTTGTATTATAATAATTTAGAGTTTGAAATTAGATTGCCCCTCCTCCTCCTCCGTCCCTTCCTCTTGTGGCGCGATAGCGCTTAAGGAATTGCACTTGTAATTAAGAGCTCGCCTCAACAGCCACTTCCATGTGTTTATGAAACACCTGCGTCCTGCATCATAACATTTCGGCCCGCCTGAGCCTACGCCGCTACACCCATGACATGTCGGCACATTTCGGAACGATCACCCCACCCTCCCCACACTCTCTCTTTTACACCGCCACCTCTCCCAGGCCTCCTTTCTAAACGGAAGTCCTCAGACAGAACAAGCCAGGCTGAAACACAGATAAACAGTACTCATAAACATCGGTTCTTTCTTTGTTTTTTTTGTTGTGTTTTTTGTTTTTTTGTTTTTTGCCGAATAAGCTGCAACCCAGATGGAGCAAGGACAGTCAAAAAAAAAAAAGAGTCACTTTTCTCCCGTCCATCTCGGCCTCATCACCCCCCTCCCCCAGCGTTGGGGCGAAACAGAAGGATCAGATAAAAAGTGGTAAAGCGTTTGAGTAATTGTCTTTTATACAGGTGAAAAGCATCTAGCTGGTAGTCCGTTTGAGTGAAAGGCGCTCTCGTTTGGTTGTTCCCGTCGAGTCAAAAAGTATTTGATTGGCTCTCCGTGTGCTGCATCAGTCTCGAGATAGAGAGAGAGAGAGAGACAGAGAGTGCGTCTTCTCTCTCTTCTGGGTGTGTTTGCATGCTCCTGTGGGGAAAGCCTTGACGGGACGTGACGTGGGTTTATTTTGCTGCATGGTCAGCCCGAGTCGTCAGTAGGGCAGAGTGTCCAGGAACCTGTCAATCAGTGGCGGAGGCGCTACCAGATCCTCCAGCTTCAGGTAGAAGATTCGCTGAAGGCCCTGGGTCCTCTGGGAACGAAGCTCTTCCCTTATACCCAAAATACGACTCAGAGAAGGGACGGCCTTGGACGAGGACGATGAGGGGTTGCAGCCCAGGTGGTCTCTGAGACAGCAGATCACTTTATTCTGCAACTCCTCGACCCGCTTTGAGTCCTTCAGACCGGGGACATGCTCTGTAGATTTGGAAGAAAGAAAGACGGAGAAAGAGATGTTAGGAGAATAGTCATTGAATGGCCAAAATGAAGTCAGTGGGGAAAAAAAAAAAAAAAAACTACACACGTATATATACATACATCAGAGCTCATTCAGCTGAAAGAGCATTAGCTACATCGTCTTTTATATTGAATTCCACCTCATTAGCCCGTATGGCTCATGTTCTTAACAGGCCTTAACCTGGCTCATTCACTACAGATCAATACTCAGTCTAACCTAATAAGCCCCCTTTTCACTGGTGTATGTCCACATGCACGGCTATATGAGCACATTTTTTTTATTTTATTTTTTTAAACATTTGCACAAAGAGGCAAAAATAATAGTCAGTGCAATTTAAGAAATTAAGACAAAGAGCGGAACAGAAGTGCTCAACAGTTAGCTCATTATTTGGCCCTGTGAGCAGCAAAATGAAATTAGAAATGCACACAGTGCTGCCCATAGCAACTCCAGTGGCACTCGTACAAGGCTTAATGTGACACTAACTCATTCTGCAGAGAACAGGGTGTCCAGCCTCCCAAACACAAACACACACACATACAGGCGCACTACAAGCAGTGCTGCAGGGGAGGCTGCCACTAAGACCCGTCTCACTTTGAGGTATCCATTATCCGAAGCTTATTTACTGTTTGTTTATGTGACTCTTTTGTTTGTTGTGTTTGCCGCTGCAGAGTCGCTCCGGCCCTCCTTTCAGCGCTGCTTTCAGACCTCTCGCCACACAATTCCGCTTCCCTGTCTTTCTTCCCGCTCTCCCTACCCCTTCTTTCTCTATGAGCGTGAGCTCCCGGGGAGAGATCGATGACTGCCTTTCTGCACAGGCCACTCTGAAGCGGTCGATCGCCTGGTGGCTCTGGTGGCTCTGTCGTGGCTTTGCGCTGTGTGCTTTGCCGAGGTGGCAGAGCGCCACTGAGAACACCGCAGACGCCATTCCAGAGCCGCGCTCCACGGTGGGCTGGTCGATCAGGCACAGAGTTAAGTGCTCCCCCAGAGGGTGAGGATGGGGTTGGAGGGCTCAGACAGAAAGAGGTTGAGGAAGAGGAGGCGGCGGGGGCAGGGTGAAATAAGGAAGCTAAGAGCAGGGGGAAGGGGATTTTTTTTATTTTATTTTTGAACTCCTGCACATTACAGCATCCAACACCGTAAAACTGTTTTAAAGAGATGAATATAAACACTTAACTGCAGACTAGTCTCTGCCGCCTGATGCATTTTACTTAAAAAAGTAAATCTGCCTCTCCTGCAGCGTGTGTGCTCTCAGAGCAGGCTGCGATTCTCCTTTCATTTTTCACACATGAACACTGATTAGAGGGCCAGGTGTGTGGCAGGTGCAGCAGGTGCTTCTGGGTATCAGGTTCTTGATTCAGGGCCGAGATGTGTGGGAACACGCATACACATGTGTGTCTCTAAGCGTGTGTCTGACGTTAGAGGATGTGTCCACCTGATCACTGTCACCCTGAATCACCAGCAGGCAAAGCTCTGGACAACAGGAAGATGCTGTGTGTGTGTGTGTGTGCGCGTGTGTGTGCGCGTGTGTGTGTGTTTCTATCTGTATATTCATGTATTAGCAGCTTATTTGATTGCCAGCGTTTATGGGGAGTGGAGAGGGGATGTTAATAACTTGCACAGGTAACTATATGCGACCAGAGAATTAGGATCCTTTGATTCTCATTCTTCCCGCTAGTAAGCTCGTGATTGGAAATCTGTGATTACCTGTGAGCAGCACAAGGGCGGCCAGGCAGGCGAAGGCAGAGGTATCCAGATTTAGGTTCTGGAGGTGAGCGGAGAATTCCTGGATGGAGTCCAGCCACTCTCCGAACCCACGAAGGCACTGGAACCTGTGCAGCACCAAGCCGTTACAGAACACTAGTTTATCCTCCGACAGCATCGACCTGAGGAACCGAGAGAAAGAGGAGGGGAAAGAAAAGAAGGAGACGGTGGACTGATTAGAACTCCGTTTTCCAGAGAAAACTCTGTATTTTCCCTCATGTATTGTAAATATAGCTTGAGATGCTGGGGCAAGGAAACAATTACAATAAAAAACAATGAGAAAACCTGGCAGTGAGCGCACTCACGCAGAAACGGGACACACATCAAACACAAGCATGCAGCTGATTAAGGTTGTGTTTCCAAATTACAGCATTTTAAAACATTCCTGCGTTTCCTTATGGCAGGGTGGGGTGAAGGGTTAGGGCAGAGGGTTGCTCTGTGTGTGTGTGTGTGTGTGTGTGTGTGTGTGTGTGTGTGTGCGTGCGTGTGTGTGTGTGTGTGTGTGTGTGTGTGTGTGTGTGTGTGTGTGTGTGTGTGTGTGTGTGTGTGTGTGTGTGTGTGTGTGTATTTGCTCACACACTTTCTTAAGATTTAGTCCAAATATGAAGAAAACTTCTGCAGACCCACTCCCAGCCTTTTTTCAAAAGTAATAAAATGGGTGTCTTCGCTACTGGAGCGGTTTAGTCAGATGTTGCCTGTACACTCCTGCTATGGTGGCATTCATGTAAAAGAAACATCCATCTGGTAACATATTCGACTGTTGTCTTTCATCAACCACTCTGCACCTCCTTGCGTATGCTCTGTATTGAAACAATTAAACCGGATGGGAAACTCCTTTCTTGTTGTGTTTTTTCAGACATAAATCTCTCGTGGCTGCAAACAGCAGATGGGCTCGTAACCCGTTACAAATGGCTTTTGGCTGTGCACACTCAGCCACGGCATAAAAGCAGCAGGAAAACAGGACTTTGGTGTGTGGAGAATTCAGTTTCACCTCAGTCTTGCCCACAGGGGCTTTGGGGAGTATTAGATTATGACGCTGCCAGAACCAACATCAAACCTGTTGTGCAGAAAGGTCACCAACACGCTGAAATGAACATGGCCTCAGTCCATCAGAGGGACTGAACACTTTTTATTACGCCCACCCGCTGCCATGTTCAGGGATTTCAATCTGTTGAACGATATCTGGATTTGGAGAAGTTTGATTGAACACGTTGGTGCTAAATTCTCTGGGTAAATAATGATAATGAGCAGTTTTGGAGTCACCAATTTGTTCTGGATTGTGCAACTGTTCCACCTAATTAGTACTGTGTTTACACAAATGCTGTACAACACAGTCAAACAAAACCCTGGATCTGGCTGGCTTTGCATAAATGGGGATTTTCTTTATCGGATGGAAAGTAAACTTCTCCAATGGATCAACTTTTGCTACATTTGAATCGGATAAAAGAATGCATTTATAGATCAAAAGACTATCATGATTTACTATTGTGATGTTATCAGTAAGTTTAATCCATAAGTGGCCATTAATATATATGTCATCTGATTAGAATTCAAATGCTTATATTCAAAAATAACACAACAACATCTTGTTTCATTATAGCTTCTGAAATATTTCTCCCCAAGTTCATGACCATTAATGAGACTCCGTGTTTCAATATCACAACATCGTGTGACTTTGTCATCTTTTATTTTTGCACAACAGCAGACAGCTTAAGCAGAGGAAAAGATGCATTTTGCAAAATGTCACTCCAAAATCAGCAGCAAATAAACAGAGGTAGTTTCTTGCAAAATAAATGCAGAATGAATGCATTTAATCTGAAATGCTCAGTCGTTTAGGGCTACTTTTAAAATAATTAATAATTAAAAAACTATTTTTTAATGTCAAACCAGTAATCTGTAATCAACAGTGACTTGTCATTAAATATTTCTCACTGTGACTTGTGAATTACCATGATGACAACCAAACCCAGGTCAATTCAATTCAATTCAATTCAATTCAATTCAATTCAATTCAATTCAATTCAATTCAATTCAATTCAATTCAATATATATATAAATCACAACAACAGTTGGCTCGCAGCTCTTTATATTGTAAGGTTAAGACCCTATATTAACACATAAAGAGCTCAGTTTAGAGTCTGTTTTCAGCAGAGATGTTCACAAACTGTCAGAGCAAACATGGCCAACAGCATCAAGGAAACTGAACAAAAAAAACAAACCAAATGGTTGAATTTAAGCTGGTGGTGTGCAACCTGCTTGCCTTTTTCAAAAAGGTCAAAGATTCAAACATGTTTGTACATAAATATCACTTCAAACTTCTTCACAGTAGCCCTCTTTGCCTTAAAGCAGTAAATTTGTCCTTTAAAAAGCCAGATAAGAAAAGAGAATCATTTTGGTTTCACTTCAAAACAAACAGCACAAATAAGCAGAAGTTTGTTTGCAGCGACATGAAACAAGGTTGGAAACCACAGGTGTGTGAGTGTATGAGGATTATTAACCTGGGCCAGGTGGGCAGCCTCCAAAAGGCTTCATCGTTTCAGGGGGCCAGAAAGCTCCAGGCACAGTGGGCGTAAACTGTTTGGTGCTACATAAATGTAAGCTTTTCTTTCCCAGGTTAAAGCGTAGCACTGAGCGGACAGGCATTAACACTGAAAGCTTAGCTTGGCTTAGCTACCCTTGCTGTCTCTAAAAGTAGCATATATATCTTTTAATGATGGGTTGGGGGGAAGAGAACTGTTTTATGGCACTACTAATATTCTCTAGTTTTGTTACATGCATTGAAGACCAGCACAGGCTCCTCCCACATAGAAAGCCTTTTTTTGACTGACCAACAAAACTGATAATCTCAGTGAGAATTTTTTACCTTTCTGTGTCATGGTAGTGCTTATAAACAAACACGCTACATAATTACAGACATTATCGTCTCCTCTTATCTTCTCTTCTATTGTCCTTTGAAAAGAGCATTAACTTTTCTTTTCTCTTTCCCCTCACTACTCACCGGTTCCTGCAAATGGCTGCCTGACCCCGATTCTGCCAAAGGTCTCTTCCTGTGAAAAGGGAGTTTTTCCTTTCCACTGTCACCAAATGTTTTCCTTATAAGGGATTGTTTGATTGTTGGGGTTTTCTTTCTAATAGTCTGGGACCCTTACTCTGCAGTATAAAGCTATTTGAGGTGACTGTTGTGATTTGATGCTATATAAATAAACTTGAAATAAACTGACACTGTTGGAAAGTCTATTAAGCATATTTCTCAAAATACCACACTAAGACTCTGTCTTGTCAAGAATCGGGTTTTATCATATTTTGTGCTTGTACGTTGCATATTTTTACATTTTATATAATGTGCAAAACAATATGTCTTAATACATTAAATCTAGTTACCAAAGAGAAAATTTGTGATGAGGAAGAAGAATCTTAGTGTTCATAGAATGGGAAAAACGGAGCTGAACTGGGGTGGTCCTGGCACATAAATCACCCGTGTGTGCATCTTTTGTGGATGTACAGGGAGCTTTATCAATATTGGTCCTTTAATACAGAATTACAGCACAGTTCATAGGGAAAAAGAGAAATGTGGTGCACATTAATCAAACTGGGAAAGCCTGTAAGAAGTCTGTAATGAAAACATCTATGCTGAAGCTTGAGGGGAGTCCTTGAAGGGTGCACGCTGTCATGACTGGATAAAACATCAGGACAATGAGACATGAGGAGCGGCAGTAACAAACACAACAGAGTTCCTTTTCCCCGTGTTTTTTATAAATTTAATTTGATATTTCCTGTAAGATTGTCACGGCAATGCAGCAGCTCTGCTTCACAGCTAAAAGGACTTTTTCCAGGACTTGCAGAGGATCTTATGGAAGGCATGTCTGAAGTCCCGGTTGAAGATGGTGTAAATAGCGGGGTTAAGGGAGCTGTTGCAATAGCCAATCCAGAAGAAGAATTTAAAGAGGGGGTCGGGAATCCTACAGGGTTCCCTACACACGCCATATAGGCTATAGCTAAAGAAAAATGGAAACCAGCAAACAACAAACACCCCCATGACCACAGCCAGGACAAATGTGAACCTCTTCTCCCTGGCTTGAGAGATCTTCTTCCTGGCTAACGAGCTCTTGCGGCGTTTCCTCCTGGAGGTGAACAGATCCATGGACTTGTTACTGACCCTGGAGATGCGAGTGGATTGCTTGGAGAGCGGGCTTTTCTTGTGGCTGGTTCTCTTTGCTCTCTGGGACTCTTGGAGCTGGGGCTTGTGACCTTTGCCCTCTGACGACGAGCTCTCCTCCATGTCAGCCTCCTCAGTCTGTTGCCCGATGGTGACGGTGCGTTGGCTGGGCGTAGGCGGGCACTGACAGTGACCGTTCTCCCTCTCGCCGTGGAAAGGGGAGGTGGCTTTGCTCAGTCCATTCTCAGTTTGTGTAACGCCATCTGGCCTGGGTTTTTTTCCCGACATGCTTCTGGTTCTGGTTTTGGCCACTTGGTATATTCTTATATAGACCAGGATCATGATTAAGCAGGGAGCGAAGAAGGACGCGATGCTGGAGGAGAGAATGTACCAAGTGTCATCATTCAGCTCGCACTGAGGCTGAGAGCTGATCTCACTGTTGCTGTCGATAGATATGAGCGGCGGAGAGGAGATGAACGCAGATATAAGCCACACGATCAGGATGATGCACTTGACGCGTTTAGGAGTCCGCTTCAGGTTGTACTCTACAGCCTGCGTAACGGACCAGTACCGGTCCAGGCTTATTGCGCACAGATGCACAATAGATGAAGTACAAAACAAAACATCCAGAGCGAGATAAATACCGCACCAAACTTTTCCAAAATACCAGTAACCCATGAGTTCATTCGCCAGAGAAAATGGCATCACCAGAGTGGCGACCAGGATGTCCGCTGTGGCCAGAGATACCAGGAAAAGGTTCTGGGGGGCTTTCAGCGCCCGGCTCGTTAATACAGCGATAACCACCAGAATATTTCCAACAACGGTAAAAAGAATGAGAAAACTTACGAGAGCGGCGATGCCAGCTATCGCTGCTAAAGAATATCCACTGTCCAGCGTCCAGGAGGAATTCAAATGGATCACCGTGAATGCATCCATTCCGCTGGCGTTGAACGAATCCATTGTTACATATATTTGCGTGTGTGTGTATATCCTGGTTGGATTTTGTCAGGTTTTTTTTTTTTATTCAGATCTCTAATGCTCCTGTCATTAGAGTCCATCAGAAACGCGCTCCTCCGCGGTTAATTTACAAATCTGACGACATGGATACGGGCGCACGCAAAAAACAAAATAAAATCCCACTTAACGGAGTCTCTGAAGGCTCTTACACCCTGTTGATCAGGTGTGTCTCAAGACAACTTGCTTGAATTGGAATAAATAAATAAATATATATCCCACACACCCCTGGTATAGTTTTGTCACGGCTCCTGTTCGTCAGGAGTTGAATGACATCCAGCCGCAGCTCTCCCTCCTTCAGCATGGTGCGCTCTCGCTCTTAATGATGCCCCATGTGTTGTTCTCATAAAACTCACCCACTGCCGCCCCGCCCCCGGCACACATTATTTTCATATATCGTGGAAATGTGATAAGGCTGTGTCCAGATGATCTCAAACCGATTTAAAAACAATCAAAACGTATTAGTAAAATCTGAAAATGTATAGGTCGATACGAGAGCGAGAGAAGTCTGTATATTGACGTGCTGGTGGAGTTTTAAGTGTCTATAAAACCTTAAAGACTTCCTCTCCTCTTTAATAAACCTCAACTCACTGGAGGTCAGTATTGCTGCACTCATCATCAACTATTTCCCCGCTGCAGACACCTAAAGGTTGTTTATGGCCGTTAAGGGAAGATATTGTTAGCCAGGCCGTTTGAGATTAAATGAAAAAGAGAGAAAGAAAGTGTGATCAACAGTCCACAAATTTAATTTGTGGGGCACCGTGTGTGTGTGTGTGTGTGTGTGTGTGTGTGTGTGTGTGTGTGTGTGTGTGTGTGTGTGTGTGTGTGTGTGTGTGTGTGTGTGGCAGCAGTTTTGAGGAGATCACGGAGGCGGAGTGTGAGAGTAGGTGTGCTGAGGGGAAGTTGGGATTTTGGAGCTGAGCTCATTGCTGAGAGGCAGGCAGCTAATCCAGACACACCGCCGTGTAAATCAGGTATAGAAGATGGATTGGATTTTCTACAGTCTGCTGCGTTTCACCTCTTCCTACACACCTCCACGCTACATCAGCCACCCCCCCCCCCTCTCTCTCTCTCTCTCTCTCTCTTTCAGCCACACACACAAACCTGCATGCACTGGTGTGGGTTGTACCTGAACATCT
>VURO01022837.1:22672-38459 GCA_015108175.1 Pelvicachromis taeniatus
GTTCTGTCTCTCTCCATCAAAACGAAAATGTTCTCAAAATTTGAGACTTAATTTCTTGGTAAGTGAGCTAAACTCTGTGGAAGGATAAACTTCAGAATTGGTATGATCACCTCTCTTCTTCGTGATATCAAGTATTTCCATCAAAAGTTTATACTTCACATCTACATCTCCTTAAAGATTATTTCTGCATGAGAAACATTTCCACCATTACCATCAACAGTCTTGATATCGCAACAAGACTGGAAAGAGAATATTCAATTCCAAAAGCTGATTCAATGTGCGAATAATCTATTATAGCAGCTTCAGTGTCTTTACAGCTTGGGGTCAGCAGCGTCGACTGGACTCCAGAGCCTAGCGGCCCATCAAGCAGAGCAGAAATGGTCTCTGCAGAGCTGCAGAGGATCGAGCAGCGTATTTTTAAATGAGCACAAAAGGCATCGGTGAGGTATGACAAGAAATTGTGAGGCTGAGTGAAAGCCCAGCGTGAACCCTTTTGTGGGCCAATCATTATGGATGGCAAGCCTTGCAGCCCTAATTCAACATTTATTTGCAGATAATAATTCAGAATTATTTATTTAATTTACATGTTTGGTGTCAGGAAAGAGATTTTGGCAATGTTAATGTGTCACTATTATCAACGAGGATAAAGAGGCGGAAAAAAGCCTATTATGTTTCTTGTGGAACAAGATTCATTCTCTCTCTGTGCTTTAATAAAAATCGACCGGTCATACGGTGGATTTAACACTTACTTACTTTAATCACAGTAACCTGTATATAAACTTCCAATCACAGTTCTCCAGGCTCTTTGTGCTTTCAGGTGCAGTGCACAGTTGGACTTAACCTTTTGTGCTCATTTACAGCTCCGTACTTCTTTCATGGATTCTGTAGAGTAGCACTACATAACTCACACTTCCAAATAATTCTCATTTCTCTAACACTGGGCCTTGTCTGTCTGAAACAAGCTATTTCACCTTGATTGACTTTTTCTGATTGGCCGCTCCTCACAAGCAACTTCGGTTTTGTGCTCAGTCTCATTGACAACATACAGATCATACAGTGCAAAAAGGAGCATTTGGAGTATCATGTCCCTGTCCCCCCACCTGTCCTCCAGGTGCAGATCTGTCTTCTGTTTTTGTTCTATCAGTCTGAATGTTGGGTGGGTGTTACTAAGCACTCTCTTCCAGTGGTGGATATGCTCTCAGGAAGTCTCCAGCTGGTGCACCTGTTCTCCACCCACAGTTAGTGGCAGCACTTAAACCTGGCTTTCACTTCCACCTGTTGCCATATTGTTGTTCTGTGTATGATGTAGGATCAAGTTCTGTCTCTCCCGTACTCTTCCACCTGTCTTCTCCCTCCTGCTAGGAAAGCTGTCGGAAAGCATGCCTAATACTTACCTGAATACCTGCCTGAGCCACTCTCAGCTAGCCTGCATTAGAGGTCAGAGTGGCCTGAACCTTTGTCCTGTGGAAAAAAAGAGAACTGTAAATACCAGCCTGAATACATCTGAACACTCCTTTTTATTGCTGCCTCCCGAGTTCAGCTTATTATCACTGTTAAACTATTTCACTGTGTCCTTCGCCCGAGCCGTTCAGATTAACAGCCAGGATTTGAAAATGAATCTTGAAATATAATTAAATAAAAAATGTTTTTTTTAAATGGAAACTAAGATTTGTTACTTGTTGTTTTCATGGGTCAAAAGCAAAATTCAAATTTTGGAAAACACAATTTTGTTTTGCAATTTAACTTCTTGTCGAGCTTACTTGGTCTAACAGGTTTTTACATTTGTTATTGTCGAGTTTGCTTTAGTTAGAAGTTTCAAATTATAGTAAGATTGGGGAAAAAAACAAAGTAAAGACATCAAGTTGTCATGAATATCTTTATATCGACACAATGTTTATGCTCAAAAAGGAGCAGGATAAAGTTTACACTTATTTGTTCCTATCCCCTTATTTTAAATTCCATAATATATACAAGTCTACACTCATATATAGTGCACATATAAAACAATTTAAGCTGACAAACCAACACCCTGTGATTAGCACTAAATTTTCAAGTCTTCGCACACAAGACGAGCAGGAGTCCCTGAACAGGTTATGGAGACCTAATCTTAACAGTAAATGTCAACAGAAGAGTCCAAAAATAAACTTGAATGAAAACTGAACCAAAAGCAGAGCCCAAAGGCTCCCAACATCACAGGGAAACAAGGTGATTGTAATTTCGCAAACGTAGCTCAAATTTGGATCTGAGCCCCAGTGGAGAGGAAGATGGTGAGTGCATGAGAGTGGCTGGCTGGAACTGGATGGAGCACAGAGCTGCAGCTGCTGAAGGGAGTGAAGAGCAAGGATGGCCAGTAGGTGTAGAGTGGAGCAGAGAGTGGGACTGGCGAAATGTATAGCCGGGCAAAACTCCTCTACTTGTCAGTTGGCAAACCGACAAGTAGAGGAAGAAAACCTGAGAGCAAGAAGTGAGGATAGCTCTGAGGTCAAAGATAACTCGAGGAAATCTAGACAACAACTACTTTGTACCACATAGGAGGACTGAACAACTTGGCATCAAACGATGAGACGTGCCAGGTTTTAAATACTGCAGAGCCCTGTTGAGTGGATGAGTTTCAGGAGTGCTGTTTGACTGGCCTGACAGGAAGGAACTTGGCACCGCGCCTAGACAGATACAGGCAAGGAGAGAGAGAGAGCCAGGAATACACAAAGGAAATAGAAAGAGAGAGGGAGCGATACGGCCCGCATCAGAACAGCTCTTCGTGATGGGTGTGTATCCTTCAGTAGTCATGTTGGAGAGGCAAAGAGTTATCAGCAAATCCCAGAGGATGTAAAGTTAGCAAAGAAGATGGTCAAGTATGTAATATAACATCTCAGAAGCTTACTTTTTTTTGTCTTGAAGAGTACCAATAACACACGCAAACTTGGTTTCCAGTACAATCATAATCATGACATTCAGAACCATTGTAATCATGTTTAAATACATTTTAAATCATGACTTTTTTTTCTAGTCATAGAAAGTAATAGTAATACGTTGATATTACAGCACACACCTGGAAAATAATTATGTTTCTAACTGGATTTTGCATTACAAAGTAGAGATTAAATGTGTAGTTATACACAAAGACACTATATGATCAGTAATAGACAAAGTAACTTGGACTTTAGTGGTACAATTATTAAATGCATTTTCATTTTACTTTCAAAGCCCCAAACTTTTCTTTTTTGAAGGAGCAGATTTTGTAAGACTTGTTTTCTATAAATGTGACTTTGTGTAAAGACATATGTAATATGTAAAGAAACAAAATCAGTGATCTGCATTGCAACCACCAATGAAAGAAAAAGGATTAGACTTTTCTCGTACATAGCTTTACTTACCTACAGTTAAAAGAAATGCTTACTACAACCAGAGCTGGGCAGTAACGCACGTTACTTGAATTTTGGAACAATTTTATAATAATGATCCTCAGCATAAAACTGCATGAAATCTCATCATCTACAGTACATGTTGCGATCGCATATCTACAAAGATAATTGATTTCTACAAAATGACTGCAGATAAGTTTCCTTTAAACTGAATATATTTCATTCTGAGCCTTCTCGAAAAGTTACTACTGGGTGAAAACAACCTGGTGACCCAAACAGGAGTTTTAGTTTTAGTGCGAGCTGATCGCGTGCATTTAATGTACTAATAACATTTGAAGTGTTTGTCTTAAGCATAGTGAGGAGTTAGGAATGACTAATGAAAGAGCTGTATTAGAACAGTGTTCGCCGGTTTCACGCCTGCCTGGTGTCACCATGAAAATCCCAACAGAAATCATCATTGAGCGTCGATATAATCTAATACATGTTTACACAGGTAAATATTTCATGACTCGTGTTTACAGATTTGGTATAATCTTTGTATGTTGCTCATGTTAAAGACAGAAAAAAGTGGTTGTTTGAATGGATATAAATGTGTGAATTAGGCTTGTTGTATAAACCACAGACCCTAACCCAAATATAACATAATTATACCTATTACAAACCTATCAGAGGCTTTTTTTTATAAACCAGTTATTAAACTTAAGATAACCATTTGCATTACTGAACAATATTATAGATATGATGTGATTATTTTCCTTATAATTGCCATATTCAAAAATCTAGTGTTTTAAAAGTAGGTGTTTTAAACATGAATAATCCATAGTGATAGTCAGGTGCCTTAATGACGCTGTAAATGTTTATGAAATATGGTGCCACGCTGACAAGGTCATCTTATTCTGCTTTGTAAAGTTTTACATTTATTGCTGAAAATGTAATGTTTCAATTAACTGTAGACTGCATGCCGTCGTCTCTCATAATGAGTGTACAGCAGCTCTTAGCATGCATCAGTGTGAAACTGGAGAATTTCATGGATCGGGAAACAAGTACATGTGGCACGTATTTTGTACCTTCTCAAGTATTACAGTTGTAACCTGCAGCAAATGTAATATGCATGCAGTGTTCATGGTCAGCTGCTGTCGTCCTTTCCATATTTTGAAAGTCTATGAAAAGCATCCGTGTCCGACATGGAGCTGCTCCAGTATTCCCTTTAACGCCCCGCCCAGCGTCCATCATTGTGCCAACAAACCAGAGTCTGACGTTAAATCAGAAAATCTGTCACATATGCGGGAAAGCAGTGCTGTTACACAGTGCTGTCAGTGTTGGAACTGGAAAAAAAAATTGTAGGCAGATTAAAGTGTCTTTGAACAGCCATAGTGATCAGTGATGTTATAATTTTAATATTCTGTATTCCAGGAAAGAGATGTATCTCTAAAATCTCTATAACACATCCCAGACTGTAGGTTTGTGTTATTATACTGAGCTAACAACCACATCGAGGCAGACTGTGGTCATTAAAAGTAATTTTGCATCTGAGAGAAATTCAAGTGTGAGCTTTAAAAAGTCCACATGGTGTGAAATCACACTCAAACATTAATCTTGCCCCTCATATACACAAAGCAATAATTCTGAGTAAAATGCAATAAAGGAAGTCAGAGTACCCACGCAAACTTCACACAGAAAGACCTCTGACGGTGGAATTGAACTCAGCATCTTCTTGCTGTGAGGCAACAGTGCTAACCACCATGCTGCCCTGAATATATACCTATAGAGTAAACTTCATTTGACCAACTTACAAACAATTTACACTATTTAACAAAAGTACAGGGGAGGTTTACATGTAAACAAATTACTTTGAGTCAGCATTTTGGGCACAAATATGTTTTTGGGTCTTCAACTATATAAGTTGGCGAGGAAGTTGTACATCACTCATCATGTTAGTGTTTAAACCTTTAATCCTCTTTAATCTTTAACCATGCACTGTGTTCCTATTTGATATTAATATGTAAATAAAAGAGTTAAACTGGAACATCATTAAACTGGGAAAAAGTTCAAGCACAAGCTCTTATCCATGATGAAAATTTCCTCAGATATTAGAATTCACTCATTGCATTTAGCAAAGAGATTTTTCTCACCACCACAATGTCTGTGATGAACAACACGTTTACTTATCTGTCTCTGGTTTCAAATATTAGCCTAGCTTATAAAAAGCATCATCAATTTAGAGCTCAGTGTGAGTCTAGAGCACCATCTGAATCCAGTCTTAATGATCAATGAGCTGACTGCCTAGCAGCCAATAAAACTAATAAGTAATAAGCTATTCAAAGCATCATAGCGGTGTATTCAGCGGTGCCATGCACTTTGATGGGTGTTTACTGAGCCTGAGTAGTCCAGCCCTACGTCCCATGAGTCCAGTCTCGTGCAGGTTTCGCAGGACTGCACTGATTCTTTTTAGTGGGACTGGTGGTATAAACTATATTTCAACAGGGGGTTTCCAGCCCAACTGTTTGGATAATTGTTTTCTTGTTCATTTAAATGAACGTGTTTCTAAGTTTGTGAGGAATTTGCACCAAACGTCTAATACAAAACAACACAGGGCCCGCATCATTACATTTTTTCCACCATATCAAAATCTGGTTTTATGACTTAAATCTTTTGCTTATCTCTTTTCCTCTTAATGCTTAGGCCTTTAAAAATATCAGGGTAGAAAAGCAGAGGGTACACAGTGGTAGACATGGCTGTGTTTCAGCTCTTTTGAGACATGTTGCTGCCATGCAATTAAAAAGTAACTTAAATTTCTCAGTTTAAACATTTTAAATATGTTTCATGTGTTATGAAAAAGGCGGGATTATGGGATTTGCAAATCACCAAATTTACAAAGCGTGCCAACTCTGTTGGGATAGGGAGTGTAAATATTCCAGCCATAATCTATAATTAGCAGAAAACCTGCGTGCCGTGTAAGATAAGAGCATAAAAAGCTATATTTGGTCAATTTCTTACTGTGAAAAATATTTTTGCATAAAATTCAATATTTGCCTGAATCTCTTGAGTCTTGGAGCAACGTGCAAATGGTAACATTGACATATGTTTGCACTACGAGGTTTACGTAATATTTATGAGTGAGTCAGTGTCATTTTTTTCTAAAGCGTATAAACAAAACATCCAATCATGCGGTGGACACGCCTGATTGGATGAAATCCCTTTGAACGCAACCTCAGCTTGACTGTGTGTGAAAGCTCTTTGCTTTGTTGTGATACATTTCTCCATATTTGTTCAAGGACTAGCATGCAAATGAAATGTCAATAGGTTTCTTGTTTGGCTGCACATTAGCTAATGGCTGTTTATGCTGTCTACTGCCTCTCATTGTTATGAAGTAGACTAGTTCAAGTGGGGTGAGTTTTGATAAATTTATTGAGTGATTTTCTTTTTTTTTTCCTTCTATTTTTTACATGGTTGTTATTCAAAAGCTCAGGCTGGCCATGATCTGCAGATCTGTGGATAATGCATGTCTTTCCATTTCAATCACATACAAACTGTCCTTTTTTTTAGTGTGAGTCATAATGTGCAAAAAAGAGAGAAGGGATGAAGGAGCTATGGGGACTCCTTAGTTTCATGCACTCTTTATCTATTTTTTTTCCTACTATACTATAAGTTTCCTGTTTCAACCTCTCTGATTTCTCACTGACAGTAAGAATAAGCGATGCCTAGAAGTATTTTCTCTGCTGCTGACATCACTACCAGCAGTGATGTCAGCAGAGATTAATAAATTATGATTATATAAATCAAATAAATTATTATAAAAAATGTAGAATATATATATATATATAAAAATGTATAAAAAATTAAATACATTCTTCTGTTTCACTAATGAATAAATCATTAATGAATTGCATTTTATTTATTTCTTTAGTCAAATAAAATATACTTACTAGTATTCCCAGCATGTAGGCTAATGCAAACTTAGGGAAAATTGTGTGTTTTTACATCCACTATTTTCCCATGAAACTATAAAGTCTTATTAAATCTTAATAATAAATAAAAGTACCAGGGCCCTGTTCTGTTTTCTTCTTCTTCTTCTTAGAGGGACACTTACCATATGCTCTGTCTGATTTCATGACCTTGTGAAGCATTCGTGTCACTCAGCCTAAGCGGTGCCAGCATGGCAGCCAGGGATAAGAAGTGCTTGTAGAATAGCTGCCTTTGTGAAAGAATACAGCATTCATCATTTCATTTGTCAATGGCAACAAAGGTCATTTTGCCCACCAACAAAGACATAACCAGCACTGTCACTGTGACTGTTACCCCCAGTGAAGCACTGCACATTCAAAAAAGTGCACCATAAACAGTGTTACATCATGCAGTCCTGTGAAAAACAGCTTTGGAAAAAGTACATCCCACGATTCAGTAGCTGCTAGAACCACCATTGGCAACAGTAACTTGAAGTAACTTGATTTTATCAGTCTGTGGAGGAATACTGAGACACTCTTCTTTACAGTTCACTGAGATTTACAAGCATTTGATTATACACAGTTCTTTCTATAGGTCCCACCACAGTATTTCAGTCAGGTTAAATTTCGACTTTGGCAGGATCATTGCAACAGCTTCATTCTTTTCACTTTCATCCATTCGTTTGCAGATTTACTGCTGTGCTTGGGATCATTGTCCTCTTGCTTGAACCACGTTAGTTTTAGCTGTCAGACACATGGCCTCGCATTAAGTCTCGAATACTCTGGCATACAGAGAAGTTCATAGTCAACTCTGTGGTTGGAAAACAAGTCAAATCATCACCACCACCGTGCTTCAGTTGGTATGAGGTATGCTCGTTGACTGCATTATGGTCAAACAGCCACACTTATCAAACTGAAGGACATTGTTCCAAACATCAGATGCAGCTTACCTAAGCTTAGCAAACCTAAGCTACCTGCGATGTCTTTGAGCAATCTATAACCTTGGGCTGAATTTGCAGGACACCTATTCTTGGAAAGACTGTGGCATTTTGTCAACATGAGTGTTAACAAAATGAGTTTGAATGCTCCAGACCAGGAAACTGTCAAAACTTCTGCTTTTATATAGGTGTTCACATTGCTACTTAACCTATTCATTCCTATAGAAACAGGAAGGGTATACTTAATACTTATACTTAGGAAAGCATAGTCCTGTGAAAACTCTTTTTCACATGACTGTACTCCAAACATACCAACAAACCTTGATTTATAATCATCCATAGGATTCCTTTGTCATTATGTCAACCTCCCCTCATTCGCTCATACATGCTCCCACACAGTTCCCACTGATGAGCTGAAATGTAATTGAAGTAGTCGAGTCTGAAATCTAGGACGTGCTGTATCCAGACATGTAAAAGTGCCAGAGAGAGTGAGCTCCATAGACACTCTGGTTAAAGTCATTTATGCTTCTAACAAATCATTCACTGTCAAGTTCAACCAGTGCATCTTACATCACTGAGTGTAAACTGAGACAGGACCTTCGGACTTCATCAGCAGCTTCAGCATCAGATTAGCTCATCATTTGAGTCCAGCGGACAGGAAATGGGACCTAAATGAAATCAGAAGCACATATCAACATCCTTAAACTGTCTACAAGTGAGCCAGGTGATGTGAGGGCAATTCAGCGTGTGGTCAGATGAATTTCACTTGCCTCACCAATGACATCCACTAAAAGGAGCAACAGGTGGTAACAGTGCTACTTGAGCTACATTGCAATAAATGCACCATAAAGTGGTACAATTTGGAGACAGATGTAGAACAAGACACCTTTTTTTTTGCGATATAAAAGTACATAATCTGATTGAGGTTGTCCTATTAGTCAGCAGTAATCTTATTTTTTTTAACCAACATAGACTAAAGCGTGGTAACAGCAGGCCTGTAAAGCTTTAGCTTGTTAAGAACTATTTTTTACTATTTTTCAGACAGTTTGAAGTGTTGTGGTGTTTATTACATTTGTAAATCCCAACCTACAGGAGCAAAAGTGGCATAAATGCTTAAGACAAGCTTCCAATGTAGCTAAACTTTGGTCATTAGTATTTAGTCCAGATAATCAGCTTAGTAAGAAAACTAGTGATCAAGGGTTGTCAGCAAGTTCATCATTATCCAGTGGGCTTAGTTTGTGGGTTTACAAATTGCAAGTTTTGAAAATGCCATGTCATTTTCACATCCACTCTGCTCTGCTGCTCTCACTCGTATTGTGAGAGCAGGTCCTGAGAGAGAGCAGGACGCTATTAGAGTAGGAGCTTGTTTTGCTCTTGATTAGATTTATGTACACCTTCCCAAAAAACTCCCTTCACAAATTTGTGTGAAGTGGAGCTATGTTTGTAAGTCTTACTCCTCATCCTAAGAAATCACATTTCTATAGATGTCCTGCTTGAAAATGTAAAGTAACAATGTCACCTAGTATATTATTCTGAAACACGCTGAATGCAATAACAATGCTGTTTCTATATTTCTTTATGGATCAGTACTAGCTGACTTGGTCAGTGTGTGTGTGTGTGTGTGTGTGTGTGTGTGTGTGTGTGTGTGTGTGTGTGTGTGTGTGTGTGTGTGTGTGTGTGTGTGTGTGTGAGAGAGAGAGAGAGAGAGAGAGAGAGACAAAGAAGCTTTGCACACTCCAAACCACACTTCCTCATTTCTTTTATTTTCCTTCCGCCAGACCACCTGTCTTTGGGTTATAGTATAACAAGTAGGAGGGACACGCACTCTCCCACACAGCAGCATGCTTCATAATACCCATGATTACTTGTGGTTTTGCCCATTCAGCTTCACATAGAAAAATGACTTTGTCTGCCAGGTGTGCTTTTAGTTTGCAGTCACTGTCACTGCGTGGTACGCACTCACACACATAATTATTTGTGTTAAGAGAGTGGAGTGTGATGCCTTTATCGCGAACCAGAGCAGTTTATTCAGCAGTATTGCAGATTGTAGGACTGATATTGGTGTCTGTTACATGGCAAAAAAAAAAAAAAAACGCCTTTGCTTAACGGTTGAACATTTCAGCAGGAATCCTAGTGTGCCAGGATTGTTTGGGAGGGGTCAGAATTTGCCTTTGATAGAAAGGTCTGTGCTCCAAATATAATGAAATGATCAAATCTAATCTAACTTTGTGTTTTATTACATTAAAGCAGGGGTTTTTATTCAGTGGGGACACTGAAGGGAAGGTGTGGAGGTGAATTTCAATTGTATTCATACTTCTCAAGTTCTAACAGCGATACAATATTTCAAGATTAGAAATGTAATGCAAATAAATGTTATTAAGTCACAGTATTACAACCAAATGTTCTGTATTTCCCCCTCATGCCAATACAAAGCTGTAGAGCATGGACACACAACTTCTGGAGGTGGTCTTTATGACTGCCACCAGGATCTCAGAAGTCCATCCTTTGGTTCCTGTGTGTTGTGTGGTTGGGCCTCTGTTGTCACATCTATGGGCACCTTGTTGGTTTCCTCTGTGTTCCTTGGTGGTATGTGAGGTGGGAGGGTGGATTGCAGGTGCAGCCATTGCAGTTTACATCAGAGCATTGCATTGCAGTGATTAATTAACTTGCTTCAACCATCAGTAGGTTTAATCTTGGTGTTATCTGTGTACGTATGTTTAGAAATAACAGGTGAAATGTTCCTTTTAATGGTAGAAAACGCCTGATAATCATCATGTTTTACTAGCTGCCTTCAGTGTTAAAATAACAGGACTGACACAAGAAACTTGGCAAATAGGAACCGAGTTTTAAATAAGCAAAAGTGCTAGTTTTCTATTATTTGAAGTAAATGCAGTGACAGCTTTCACTTTTAAATCAACCTGATAATCTGTTAAGAAAGAGGCTGTAAAAACCTGAAATGAAAATAGTCCTTTTGAACAGTAGAAACTTTCACTATTAAACATTAGCTGTTTGGAAGTTGCAGTCATTTCACCTTGTTTTGTGGCTGTTAGTACACATACAGGTTTGGTTTAACCGCCAACAGTTTAACAGCGATGTACATGATGGACATTTTCTCATGCTCTGGCTCACCCTTGAAGCAACAACCTGTGGATCCTGTTGTGCTGTCAGTTACACCTTCAGACACCCATGAAGCCCTTAAGTGGTTCCCAGCCTCGTAAAGTGGCAGCGGCAGAAGTCATTAGAGCTGCTATTACTCTCACGACATGCGCGCGCGCACACACACACATACACACTGAGTGTTTTGTCCAAAGGGGAGCTTGTTCTTTCCCATGGGCTATAGTGCTCCCAAATAAACAGGGTCACTAATGAAGGCTGCCAGATGTGGGCTGGCCAGGTCAGCTCTCCTGTACGATTAGAGAGGAAGGAAAAGAAGGCTCAATGTAAAGAGAGGGCAAGAAGTGGAAGCGCTTCCCCCTGTAATTTTTGTAGCCAGTTGGGATTTGATGGTAACTTTGGTTTCATTTCCACAACAAACAACAAGCCTGGTTTTTGTGCCAGGTTCGGTTTTAGCGAAGAGTTATTTATATTTATGTGATTCAAGCCGAATGCATGTGTTAGAGAGAGGTGTTTGCTGCTGTACAGCCTGCTGGGAAAACACAGGACAGGAAGAAAGAGAGAGGTGAGTGTTGTGGAAAGACAAGGGGGAGAGAGCCCCTTCACCCTTGGGCAGAGCTACTAAAGCAGATCTGATGAGACCAAAGGGGACTTAGACCAGACATGAACCAAACAGCCAGGAAATGAGATAAGGAGGTGGGGAGGGGGAGAGAGAGGAACTGCATAATTTGACTCCTAGACACAAACTTATATGGAAGAGAAAACCAAGTAGTTAAAGAAACTGGGAGAAACATGACAGACTATTGTCTCCAGTGGTCCTTCCTCGCATGTTTCACACATCAGGTGATCGTCCACTTCAGACATGGTCTCACCTGATGTGTGTATTACAGGTGGCAGCACACACGACAGTCGCTTGCTCGATGTGAATTCACCGAACAGGATATTGATCTGTTCTCGCATGTGCGCAGCTGTATGTCATGCAGGCATCTTTAACAGGAAGTCGACTGATTAAAGACTGATTAATGTAGAGATGTAGCAAACCATTGAAATCACTTTTGACTGTTTCTGGGTGCTTTTTTTAACCAGACTAGTAAATTAGATATCAGGAACGTCTCTAGATTAATGTCCAATCCAGGTGATTTAAACATTCGTGTTCTCACGTGCACCTCTGTCGACTGGCATTCAGAATCTATAAGCCATAAGGAAAGTTGCTGAATGGGCTATTCCAATACTGTTATAATCTATATATCATACCAAAATGCAGACAAAGTCCTAGTTCTAGCTTCCAGTTTTTCTGTTTCTTTCATGTTAGCAAGTTGTCTTTCTGTGTTTGAAAATGTTACCTCTGGAAAATGAGACAGGTGTTTTTAATACTCAGCAGATCAAGAGAAACAAAGAATTATCCTAAAAAAACATCCTAATCAAGTTACTAATGGAAATGGAACCAGACAGTGATCTGTTTCTCACAGAGCTTTACATGCCACAGTAATTGAATAAATACACAACCTAATTCACTAAGCTTCTTAAAGAGCACATAAAGCGAGGCCCATACAGCTGCCGAAGTCTCTTTGCTTATTCTAGGTTTTTATTTGTATACAGTGCACATGTGTAGCCTACATATTACATGCTCCCATCTGTGTGTGACCTCAGAGAGATGGCAGATGGCAGATTGGCTCGGCACTGAGGAAAACCCCTTTAGAGTGACGCCTGGCTGAGGGTCAGATGTCACCACAACATCTGCTGCAGGCTCGAGCCGCCGCCCGGCCCTGTTATGCATCCCATCAGTGGTGCAGACCTGTTGCCATGGGCTACAGCGGCAGCGACTGAAGAAGAGAAGGCCCGGGAGCGAGCGCAGAGGGGAACAATGAGGGCTGCTGGGGAGGGATGACAGAAAAGATAATAACAGTATCGGCCTTACCGTGGATATAATTCCTCTGCTGTGCTGCAGTTACACGATACCGCCCAAACACCTGATATTTGCTCAGCTTCTGATTTGTGCTCCACTTTTCATGTCTATTTTTTTTTATTTACCCATCTAGCAGCCCAGTTTATCGACTGCTGTTGAGATTATCCCGCTCCCCGGGCCAGGCAGATTTCACTTGTTGAAGCAGCTGCTTTGCTTTGTTTGTTTTGAACACAGCCAAGACTTGATAAAAGAGTCGTTGAATATCTTTTGTCTTACCCACCTTTTTTATGTGTTTGGGCTCTTATCGAGGCAGTTAAAATTGATGCCCGTAAAAGCTGTTTTGTGCTGAGTGTGTACTTGACAGGCTATCGTCAAGTTAAAGAGCAAACTGTTAACATTCTTTGTCGAGCGTGCGCTACAGTTGACTTAATGCTAGCATCCCAGCCGGAGTGTGTTTGAATAGTGTGTCCACGTGCTTTGAGGTAAGGGTGCAAGGGGCTCTGTCTGTTTGTCTTTTAGGCCTCGATGTGAGATGCAGAGCTGTTTTCGTGAGGGCAGAAACTGGTTTCAAAAGCTACTGTGAGTCTTTTCCAAGAGCCATAAAGGGAAGCTGCCAGCAAACCCCTATTGAGGTTTCTCAGGTTAAGAATCAGGACAGGAGGCTCTTTAGAGTAAACACCAGAAAATTCCTTCTGCCTCCTTTCTGCCTTTTTCTCCTTGAAAACCAAACCAAACCAGTCCCAGTTTCCTTTCTCTCAGACGTCTTTGTTTGTCCCAGTGCATGTCTGTGTGTATCTGTCTATGTGTGTGTGTGTGTGTGTGTGTGTTTTGGATTTTTAGCTTTTCTTTTGCCTTATGCTTGGCCTCCAGCAAAAAAAAAAAAGTTGCAGAGCAGCTTGGAGTATCTTGGAAGAAACCTTTGGGAGGATGAGCATTAAGCAGATGCGAGTTATAAATCCGACTGTGCTGTCTTACAAATGAAAAGAAGGGGTTTTAGGAGGAAGGGGTGAGAGGGGGAGTTTTGGAGGGAAAGAGAGTGCACAGAGGGGATTGGAGAGTGGATGCCAGCAACCATACAGCTTTGAACAGAGGAAGTGGGGGAAAAAAAAAAAAAGAAATTAGGAATGAGCACATATAGTGGAAGGACGATTCAGAGAAAGCTTTTTCTTTGGGGGGGGGACTGAGGGAAAGAGGAGGGAAAAAGAGGAAAGAGGAGGTCTAACAGCTGAATACGCCCGGCCTGTGGTCAGCGCTCAATGGGGAAGAAAAACAATGGGCCCACTCATCCTTCACTCTCCTTTCTATGCCTCTCTCACTCCTCATTTCTACTGCTAAGTATTTGTGGGGGTGGTGGGGGGGCATTAATTCAAATACCAACACTGTAAAGAAAAAATAAATAAATTACCAACTCAAGATGTTACTTAACTTAGAGTCCTAAAATCTTCATTCTTTTGATTGCTATTAAGCGTTTTTACAGAGTTACTCAATAGATATCTCAAAACAGAAACAACTAATTAAAAAAAATTGCAAATCACAACATAATGCATGTAATGTTTTTGGAGTGCACGGCCCTCATCTCTCTTAGTGTTTGAGGACAGTAGTCAGATGGGGTGCCATGAAAAGGAAGGAGGCTAAGTGTTGGGGATATGGGAGACAAGGGGTAAAAGGGAGGGGGGGGGACTGGCCGGGCTAGCAGCTGCTGTCTCCTCATTAACATGCGCACCTGCTCCCTGCGGCCTTTTTCCAGCGAGCTCGTGTGGCGCCTCACGACCTCAGCACCCGCCACCGCTGGGGCTTAGCCGGACTGGCCTTCTAGCAGCCAGATTTTTTCTTAGTCGACCCCCCCCCCCACACACACACACACACACACACACATCACTGCAACACACACATACTTCCACTGTCCCCCGTCGGGTTAAATAGAGATGTTCTATGTGGAAGAATGTCCATAGATTTTAATGTACAGCTGTTTTATCCGATTAACTCACAGTGTTGCTGCTGCATAGACAGTCTGAAGTACTTTGCAACTACTAAATATGAATTTATTTATTTTTATTAGTTATATATATTGCTAATTTAAGTTTAATTGACATTTCATTGACAGATTGAGCACTTGTGTTTCATGTACATTAGTTAGGTCTGATGGCTCAGTGTGGTATTTCTCCTTAGCGTCAGACCAGTGTTTGCCTCTTTTCTAGGTGTGAAAGATTTATGTGTCTTTTACTGGCATTTGGAAACATTGTGGCCTGAAAAGATGCCAACAATTTTACTGTAAGAGAAACGACAGTATTTTCCGATTCTTAATCAAAATGTGTTACAATGTCTTGACAGAATAAAGGTTTTCTACTAAAGATATTGACTATGTGTCTTTGGGAGGACGTTTGTAATTGACTAAACGGTGGGTATAATAACCAAAGTGACTCATTTGCAGATTGTTAAGTAATTTGTGGAAAATTTGTGATTTTTTTTTTCCTGATTAGTAGCTAGACACTTTACATAAAGAGACCCTATTATGCTTTCTCT
>VURO01022838.1:0-23246 GCA_015108175.1 Pelvicachromis taeniatus
GATTGTCGTGGTCCCCAGCTTTAGTGGCTCCTTCAAGACATTAGTGTCCCATACCTATCGAAAGACACAAAAACGAGTACATCAGTGGCCTGACTCAAAGTCCACATACCCACACAGGTCTGTGCTAATAAACCAGTGAGGTGTTTAACTTTGGCTCCACAGAAGTCTCAGTTTATTGGACTTGTTTCGAATTCAAAACAAGGAGTCAAAAGAGTTTTGCTAATTTTCCATACAGTACTGTGGAAAAGTCTTGAGTCGCCGCTCTTTCCTTTATATTTTGATTCCAATGATCGAGACTTTGGTGAAGTTTTCAAAGACAACTCCTTGTGCCAGAGGAATGCATTTTTTTGTTTATTAAGATGCCTAACGCTGACCAGTGAATCATTTAAGTAATAAAAAACTGAGCTAAATGGAATAACAGACAACTTAGCAAAGGACTTAACAAAGAAGCCTTGCCCTTAAGAGACAGGAAAGACCCGACACAGGATCTGAAAGATGGGCTTTCAATTAATCCATCTACTGATCACTAATATCAGAAATGCTCACAGTGGAAAAGGGGCTGTCAAGAAGCCATGACACAGAGGTACTCTGGGGCTGCATTTCAGCCGGTGGTGTTGGGATCTTGTCAAAATTGATGGAATTATGAGCGCTGAAAAATATCATCCATCATGCAGTAGAACGAGGAAAGTGTCTGATTGGCAAGAGCTTCTTTTTTCACTGTGATAATGATCCCAAACACACTGTCAGTGCAGTATCGGGACTGAAAAACACACACCAGAAAACTATCAGTCATGGATTGGCCTCCCCAGAGCCCAGATCGCAACATTAATGACACAATGTGTGATTGTCTTGACAGGAAACGACGCAAAAGGCAGTAAACGTCCACAAAAGAGCTTTGGGTGTCCTTCAAGAAGCCTGGAGAACTTTTCCTCAAGACTCATGAGGATTGTAGACAATCTGTTTTTGCCTTATATACTTTACTTCCATGCAATGTTTCAATAGATCACTGCACCCATTTCCCATTTTCCTATCAAAATATAAAGAAATGTGGGGCGGCTCAAGATTTTTGCACGGTACTGTATTTCTAGAAACAGGATTGTTATTGTACTAATGTTTCACTTTTGGGCCAATCCCTTAACTTTTCATTGAACACCATCATCAGCTCAACACCTTCAGTTTCTCCAGTTAACCACCAAATGACTGCAGATGTGTTTTCTCTCGGCCACTCATGGTAACAGGTTTACTGACACTACTAGTTGTTGTTTTCAAGCACTTCGTAAGAACTTGTTTTTGTTCCCCGTTTCATAGTTCATTCCAACACATAAAACAAGCCACAGAATAATATTATCAGGGGTCCTAATGCCATTCAAGACCCTTGGTTGCTTCTGATTTATTAAAAAGTAGAATAAAGCAATTCTTTGGGAACATTTCTGCATTGTTGAAGGACAGCACATAAGTTGATTTCTAAACTGATTTCTAAACTGCTACACGCAGTAAGCATTGGATTCTACCTATTTTCAAGTGTCTACATAATTTTGGAAACTCTCCAAGCATGTGGAGAATGGGTGGGCTGTAAACTTCCACGCTGTCCACTCTAGTGTCGGATGTCTGTATAGTGTGACAGCCAACTCCTAGTGAAAAATAAAACAAAAAGCAGAAACAAATCCTTTCTCATCCTCTGAGTCAGACTGCTATGGTGTGCTAATCTCGAACACAGCAGTTATTAATGTGACAAACCGGCTTGGCAGGAATGCTGCTTGTAACGCTGCCCGGGTCTAAGCAACAGACGTGGACGTGTGCATGAGTGGAAAAGCTGAAAGGTCTGAGTGGTGTCAAGAAGGCTGTTGAGAGCATTCATAAAGGTGAAATTGGTTATGTCTGTGTGTGTGTGTGTGCGCTGAACAAACGGCACATTACGCTGACATGTGTGGAATCTCCCAAGGCCAAAAGCTCTCTTCTGCCTGAGGAGGAGGCGGCTGTGCTCGGATCCGATTTTAAAATAGCAAACAATGTATGCGTAAGTGGCATCCTAAAGCAGCGCAGGAGCCAAACAAAAGGCCAAACCGCAAACTGAAATACTGCACGGCAGCCTGTGGGAGGGCCAGTTATGCGCTTTGGAACACACGGTGTCGTGTAAGTCAAAGCGCAGGTGAGGTCATGCCTCTAATCTCGACAAAAATTAAAATGCTTAAGTGCTTAGACATGTGTCCAAACAAACACAAGTGGAAAAGTTTGCTGCCAGGGGAGCCAAGCGATGGATCACGAACACGTGAATTTCTGTAGCTCCTGGCTCTACACAGTGAGATAATCCATGTCCTTGTCCTGTCTAACTTCATTCCCCCATTTTCACCTCAGCTAAAGGATTAAGTGTGTGCCCCTGTGGATTGAGGAAATCCTCCAGCCTTTTCAATTACACAAATGAAGAAAGCACACAAAGTGGCCCGGCTCAGAATGAGCCAGTGAAGTTGAAATCTTCAGAGTGGCCGTATGCATGCCTGTGCGTGGGAAAAAACACTCACCATTAGCAACTGATTTGGTCTCCCCTCTGCCTGCCACCTGGAAAACATGAAGACAAGAAGTTAATGAGCCAGCAAAGATGCACAAACACTTCCACTTGCGCTCGCCTACGGATTCTTGAGCCTATCCCACCCGCTTCTTCTGCCTTCCCTGACGTCACAGCAGAGCACACTACTTAATGACATCTCCATAACCACCACTTTGCCTGTACAGGGCCCCCTTTTTTTATAAAAAAAAAAAATCAGCGCAGACCACCGCCTGGTGTCCTCCAGCCCCACTACTCACTTGCAGACCACAGCCTCCGGCCTGCGCTGCAGCTACTGCCTGTGGCAACACACGGCTGCCAGGATAGGAAGGAAAGGAGAGTTGATAGAAAAATGAGTGGTTATCCAGCCTTTTTCCCCACTGCTGCTAAGCAGAGTTTAAATTTACACACAGACATTAGATAAAACAGATCATTCCCATCAGCTTTTAGTCAAACGTGTTTGAAAATCGGAGGCGATAACAGTGATTCACAGCAGTCGAGCTGCCGCCGCACACCCCAGTGTGGCGTCTCTCCTGTAAAGAATGCTGTAAACAGTTCCTCCATTAGTGCAATAAAAAGTAAAGTGAAGCTGAGCTGGCCCGAGAGCAGTGATTTGTGGCCGTCAGAAGGAGCAGCGGTGATGTGAGGCAGCCATTTGTGAACAGTGTAAAGCCTGCAGTTGGACAACGGGCACACCTTTTTTTCTTTTTTTTAAATTTACAGTGTAAATTTGATTTGCTGGGTTGTCTTTAACAACCTATGGGTGTTAATGGAGCCAACAGTGTAACCTTTCTTTGAACTGACTTTATTAAAGGCTATTCTGATTAAGTTCACTTTGTGTATGTGTTATTTTACAGCACTTGAAAAGATTTCTATTTCTTTCGAGTTTTTAAATTTTTTTATTTAGTCTTTTCCTCAGAAAGCAGCTCAAAGCGACTGCTCGTAATTTACAAAATAAAAGCCCCTAAAAACGCTGCGAGTCAAGGAGATAGAAAACGTGACGTACACATCAGATCACAAATCTCTAACTTTGGACTGATACTCGAAAATGTCCAACCACAGCCAAAAAAACCGAAACAAAACGCACACAACAAAGTCAGTGCAAAGCAGTGCGGGCTCATTCAGTGATAAGCGCTTTGAAAAAAAAAGGAAAAAAAAGACACAAAAAAAACCACGTAGAATACTTTCTCTTTTACCTCTCCAGGCATATTCCAGATTTAACGGTGAGGTCAACTAGCTATCAGAGTTCTTTAAAAACAAAAAACACATAAAAGTGATCGTTACTCTCAGTAATGCCACAGAGGGTCGGAAACATCATGAGATTATTCTAATATTTCTACTTTACTTCATCTCTTTAACAAAACGTTCTCTTTGATTGACAGCGACAGGAAACTGGAGCAAAAAAGAAATAAATTGCGAGCTCTCCAAGACCGCAAACTCCATTCTGGACTCCCTCCAGTATGTGGAGCACTCATCTGGATCTTTCCTTATACAAATCTTACTTCATGTTAAGATTCTAAATGGGCTGATATTAAAAATATCTACCTTGGCTGGAGAGGCGCCTTTGGTTTCCCATAGACTCCTCTTGTTGGTGACGTCAACAGGCTTCAGGTCCTGTCAGGGGGAGAGTCAGGAAGCGAGCACATCATCAGTGCGTGCTCTGCATTTGGAGATCTGATTGAAAATGTTCATCGGTGTACCTGAGATGTTGGCAGGACGGAACGAGCGCAGAGAATGACAGATGCCATCAAGCAGAGGGGGGGTTTGTGTGGAGGAAAAAGCGCTCACACTGGTATAACACTCTAACATGAATATTTGGATAAAGTCATAGCTTTAAATGTTTCTATACACTTGAGAAGGGCAGGACAAAAAGCTCGATCTTTGTCTGCGAGCAAACACTGCAACAGCTTTAGCATCAAATGCTTTAAAAATGATGCCACGTCTACAGTGTCCACGCGCACTATATCTGGAAATTACTGCTGCAAGAGCAGCAAGCTCACACACGTCATAATTCGTTTTTATTTGAGGCCACCAGGTGGCGTCAGAGAGAGGATACAGCCTGCGTCCAACTGACCTGCCTCCCTGCATCGTTTGAAAGTGATCATAAAGCATGTCCTACACAGAACACAAGCAGCAGTAAATATGACACAGACATAAGAACACCGCGGGGCTGAAACAGGAGAGAGAATGCTGCACATTATGACTAGTCACTCTCACTGTTATGTGGAGGGTCCGCCACATTAAGAGCCGTTCCAAGCCAACTGGCCTAACGTGGGAGCAGCAGCGATGTCGGATAACTGCCCACACACCTGTTTTATTTCACAAGGATGGCCTCAGAGAACCTCCAACAGCACTTCACACTCCCAGTGAAGTGGGAGGGTGCAGAGGCCACAGCGGGATTCGGCCTTGGTTGACAGTTAAAGAAAAACCCACCAGCTGTCATTGGATTCTGATTCAACTTGCTAAATCGTGACTGGTGTACAATTCAGTTCCATTTTATTTATATAACGTGAAATCATAACAACAGTTGCCTCAAGGTGCTTTATAGTGTAAGGTAAAGGGCATAACAGGGAGAAAAGCCCAACTACCAAACGACCGGCTATGAGCAAGCACTTGGTGTCAGTGGGAAGGAAAAACTCCTTTTTAACAGGAAGAAAGCTCTGGCAGGGGTGGCTATCCGACAGACGCCAAAAACAAATAAAAACTTTGGCAGAAGAATGACTACTTGTGTTTTTCAATATGAAATTTAAACGATGACCCTAACCCTAATGCAGGCCGCTAACCTTCATGTGCTCTGGTCCTGGATTTTGCTCTGAGGTGAGTGCTAAATGTACTGTGTTTGTACGGCGTTCACCTACCGCTGGCCTTCCTCCTGATGTCTTGCCGCTCTCTGGGGTTTTATTCAGCCAGTCGTTGATGCGGCCCGCTACGCCTGTCTTTATCACAGCTGCTTCCTGTTTGGACAATGTCAAAGGTCAGCCAAGCCTGGTCATCAGTGGCAACGGGGCAGAGCAGGAAGGACCAGTGAACTGGGCTCTTTCCTGTCTGTCTGTCTGTCCCTCTCTCACTCATACACACAGAAAGTTTCAACAACTTGCTAACATCCTGCACCACCTTTACTTTTTTTTTTTTTTAACTTACCTTGAATGTGCTCCCGCCGCTTCCAGGCGAGCTGAACACGTTGCCTTTCTCCCACATGCTCTTGATGCTTCGTATGCCGTCGGTGACCATGGGCAGATCCACGGCTCCGGAGCGAGGGGATCGAGACTCCTTGTTCTCTCTCTGAGGAGACACACATCTGGGTTTTAAACTGTGATAACACCTCAGAAACCTGAGCGTAAACAAGCTCGTTAACATTAACAACAACTCAATGCAACGTCTTTGTTAAGTCTTGGCTAAGCTGAGGAGTCAAAGTAGAAGAATCTGCTCAAGAGTGGCACTTTTGGTTTAATGATAATAATATTTCCAGAATAATAGCCAAAAAAAGAAGAATTAAAATGTTAATTAATTGTCTGATAGAACACAATGTAACTTAAGTAAATTACTGTTTATATTTAACTGTGTGTGACCTTGGTACTGTTATAGGGCAGTGCAGGCACATTTTAGTCAAGCGAATTAAAAATCTTACAGAATGAAAAACTACATTTTTCTATATAGTTGCTTTTTGACAAATATTGGATATTTGCACTAGAGATGCACAGATCAGTCAGTAACCGACATGTGCAACGTGCGTGCAGCAATGATGCTGTTTTGATTGCTTCAACATATCTATTTATGTACAGATAAATTATTGAGCCATAGCACAAACCACTGCTGTGCAATGATGTTTTTTTTTTTTTTTTTTTTAACTTTGTGACGCTCAGAGCTTGTAAGATTTAGTCAAGTTCAAACTGAGGGTTATCTTCCAATTTACACACAGTATAAAAACTTCAGTGAGGGTTTGAGCTGTGACTTGAGAAAACTTCCTGCCAAAAACAAAAGAAATCAGTTTAGACTTGAGAAAAACAATTGCTGATGCGCACAAAGCAAGAGCAGGATATAAAAAGTTATCACAGTGTTTCCAAGTGTTGAGAACTGGAGTGAGAAGTATCATCAAGAAATGTGTCTGAAGGCCCCAGTACAACTGCCAAGACACCAGAGACACAAGAGAATGACTTAACCAAGACAGAAACTGTGTTGTCAAAGAAGACAATCACTAGAACCTCGGGCAGGGAATGGACTGTGAGTTTGCAGACCGAGAAAAAGTCCACTTCTGCAGACGAGACACCTTCAAACCAGACTGAAGTATCCTAAGGACCAGACTGAAGTATCCTAAGGACCAGACTGAAGTATCCTAAGGACCAGACTGAAGTATCCTAAGGACAACCTCGAGAATGATTACGTATACTAGAAGTCCGTCACCTGACATGAAACTAGAGCTATTTGGTCATAAAGATTCTGGTTATATTTGGAGAAAGATGATAGACGTCTACAACCCAAAGAACACCGCCCCTACAGTTAAACACGGTGGTGGGAGTATTATGCTGTGGGGATGCTTCAGTGTGTCTGGAACTGGGAAGGTGGAAGGAAAGATGAAGAACAACAACCCTAAACATACATCACTCCTCCAGAAGGCTAAAGTGAACATTACTGACTGGCCAGCTTAAAGCCTGGACTTGAATCCCATAAAATAAAAAAATCGGTGGGTTTAACTGAAGACCTAGGTCTGTGCCAGAAGATCATCAAATCTGGAGGAGATTCGCCAAAGAAGAATGGGCTGGGATTGCTCAGGAGACGTGTGTGAAACTTGTTGAAAATGACAATAAACAACCGCACACTGTAATCCATCCATCCATCCATCCATCCATCCATCCATCCATCCATCCATCCATCCATCCATCCATCCATCCATCCATCCATCCATGATGCAGTCCTAACCTGAGCAGCTGAGGTGTACTGCTCCAGCCTGTTGTCTATCTTGGACACCACAGGACAATGAGACGTCTTCATTGTGCTGCTGGGCAGAAGCAAGAAATTAACATACAGTGCACAAAAAATCTAAATGCCCTGAAAATTATATATACATTACATACAGTTTGAGCTTTACGACCTACACTACAGACACTCAGGCCTAGCTCTTGATTATATTGTTCATATTCAGCAAAAACAGCACTGCTTAAAAAGCATTGTAAGTAGAGGTCAACATGACAGAAAAAGATGACGCTTACCTTTTCTGTGCGGACTTGTTTAGAAACTCTGCTCTCTCCTCAATCTGTAAAGAAAGGTTAGAAAGGCTGTGAGTTATAAATATTGCATCAGAAAAACTCCATTGCATGCAGTACATCTCTACCACACTTCAGATATTTAGCCCAGCATCCCTGCTGCTGATTCTAGCACATCAATCCCTTTATTACCATTAATATGAACTAATTTCTGACTTCAACATGTAGACACGCCTAATTCTAAGTAGCCACAAAGCTTTGATGATTAATAACGTAAAGGGGATCTGTTAACCTTGTGTGCAGCTTCACATTTTGGTTTTCTGGACTCCACCAAATACATAGTTCATAATAATCCTCATTTATTTTAAATTGAGGCTTGCTGTGACACCTAAGGCCATCTCGGCTCGCTTTCCCTCCACTTCAAGCCGACTTCCCTTTGCCTTCCCCTGCAAACAGATAATTTGAACAGAAGGTGGGTGGAGCTGCTGCGCTTACAGCCAGAGCTGTGTGCCTGAGATGATCATATTATAGATGTCTGTTCTCATTGACAACTTACAGATCCAAGAATAAAGCAGTCTGAGCCCTGAGCTTCTGCATCTGCTCAATATTTGAAACTTTGACCATGTTTGATATGAATATCCATCATCGTAAGAGTATATACACCGCAGACAAGAAATAGGTTCCCTTTATACGCACTTAACTTTATTTCCCATAATCCCTTTGCAGGCTGTATTTTAACGTAGTAAATATCTCATTATTATCTTTGCTTTATTCCTTCATACGTAATACAATTTGGCTTCTCTTGAGCAGCACCAAGACACTGTTCCCTTTATGTGCAAAATGCTCTGAAAGACATGCACACACACGCACACATAGTCAGAAACTGACCCCCCCCCCCCACACACACACACACACAGCAAACGCTTTGCTCTCTCTGCCTTTAGTCTGTGGGAATCTCTGAGGATTGTTTATGATCAACGGCACAAAAGGCTAAAAGAGGGGACAGCAAATGCGTTCCTTAGATGCACACATACACACACACACAAAAACACAAAACCCTATAATAGGGACAAAAGAAGAAACAGCAGAAAAAAAGCCCTCTCCCCCTCTCTATGAACAAGGACATTGCACTCGACTGCTACCGAATGTGGGAGTTCCCAAAAATACTCCCCGACAGGAAATTCCCCATTCTCAGACGCATTTTAAAGAGCTGTAGCCATCCGAATGCAGTTACAGTAATCCTGTTAACCCTAATCGCTTTCCTGCATATCCCTGCTGCCTGTCCTTCATTTCGTCCCTCTGTCCTTTTCTGCCACAGAACACTGAGCTTTATCTACAATACAGAGCGGGGTTATGCTGGTTTACTGCTGATAACATGAAGGCGAGCTCTCGGGACTGAGAGTCCCACTGGGAGCAGGTTCCTGATAGCGAGGCAGTCTCTTTTTTTTTATGTTTTAGTGTAACTGGAGCCGCCAAATGGCAGCTGTCAAACAAAAAGCACCTAATGGCAAAAAGAAATGAGGGGGAAGAAAGTGTGTGTCCTCAATGGCATGCATGTCATTTTGATATATGAAATAGTGTTTGGACAGGTTCAAGAAAAACCAAAAGGGCATGAAATTCATTCTGCACATAAATCAAGCAAGAATACGCTCCAATTCATGTGAGCCAATATAGAGAAAAACAGATGTGTTGTTGTCTGTTGTCTTTATGCAGCAAAAAGTAGCAGCACGAAATAGATTAGAGCTGCTTTTCCTTCTGAATCTTCTTCACAGTTATGGGATTATTACGCCCATATTTTTGCTTCTATAATTAAAAAAAGGTTAAAACTTAAACGTGGAGACAGTCCAGGGATTTAGTGCCTATATGATATATACCCTAACTGCTGGACTATTGGGTTGTCCATATTCTTAAATTAACAATGAGTTACTTAGTATTTTGTGAGATGCAGCAGCCAGCTACCAAGCATATGAGCCTTCTGAGTTTAAATTTAGCCTATATTTAAGTACCAAAAACTGCATTTCCCTGAATCGCTACTTGTTAAAAAAAAAACAAAAAACTATATTATAATCTGCTTACAATCCAATTCCGAAACATTTTAATATTTATGACTGCTCCGCTTGCTATCAAACTCATCTTATAACTACACACAAACAAGCCATTTTCAGCTTTGAGCGACAGGTGGATGCCGTTTTGTCTTTTCTGATATGCTTTTGTACTAACCGCATTAAGGAGCTAGCTTTTCAGGTACTTACGAGACAGTAAGTACCTTTTGTTTTAAGCTTGTTTCCTGCTAGCAAAAAATTGTATGCCATTTAATCTCACAGTGAATTACACCTGTGCCTTGCTACCCAAGCTAGCTAGTCAGTGCTATTGAGATGTCTCGCAACAACTGAACAGCTAACACAAAATTCATATTGGATATTACAGTCACTAAACATCGAAATACACTGATGTCTAAATGCTAATGTTGCTATATGCTTTTAATTTCATTTCTTGAGCTTCCAGACCCCTCGTTTTTGTATGATTTTCTGTTGGGAAAACACACATATTAACTCAAAGCAAACCACAGCACCATAAGTGTTCATATGTGCTGTGTACATGAAGAATGCAACAGATAGATATGCAATCAAACCAAACACAGTCACGAAGAAACACTTGTACGTACAGTGAACATGACGGCAAAGTAAAGCTTTGTCTGTGAAAGGAGTAAAGGGGGCATGAGAATTACTGTTTACAAAGTGACCGCAATTAAAAGAAGTGCCTGGTTCTTGTACAATCAGATCTCACACACCATTAGAGCCAAACCTCTAGTCTAGAGTCTCACTGGGATGGGCCAGATGGATATTACAGCTAACTGTCACTAATTAGATTTTCTCCACTGGCTAAAAAAAATCCTCCTAGATTTTGTCTGTGTGGGAGTTGGCTTTTGGCAAAACTGAAAACATTTATTCACATTTGAGTTGATGAAACATTCCTTTGCAGTGACAAACATTTATCTTTAGATAAGGCAGGGGGTGGGGGGGTGACCTTTTCTTTGTGCATTTATTGAAAAAGGTTTACATTTAGACCGTTAAAAAAAAAAGAAAAAAAGTTACAGTTTCATTATTGCATATCTCTCTCTGGTTTTTTGAAATCCTCTCCTTTATCTCAGTTAGATAACACTTGTGCAGATGCCAGTCACCTGGCGGTTAATCTCTCCAAATATTTGAATGTTCAGAGTAGGCTTTGCTGCACTGAAGGATGGCTGGCGTTTGCAGGTTTGCAGCAAAGCTTTTACGAAGTTCTGCTGACGACTGCACTGGAACCAGTGCAAAGTGCAGTTTAGTACAGCACGCAAATGCTTTAAAGTTGTTTTAAGCCTTAAACTGAATTAAGTGTTCATCTCTGGACTGGTTTTATTGTTAGGTTTGATGCAACTTGCGATATAACAACAATTTCTAGATCACTACTTCAGATCAAACATGGGCTTTGTCTATGAACTAGGTTATATGTAATTATAGTAAGAATAGGATGACAATATCATCGTGACTAGGAAAATATCAGTGGTTGCCCAGTGACAACGCTGAATTTATTTTTTTCATGTTGCAGGTAGTTGCTGTGACCAACTTGTTGCCTGGAGGTTGAGTGAGAAATACCCACAAATTCTGACCCAACCTGAATGCAATCACTTTGAGAAAAATGTTGAAGGTTTGCAAATAATTGCCATCTATTTTATTAATGGATTCAGGCAGCCAACATGTTGAAATAAATTTGAGTCAGTCTTTACTGATGAGCACAACTCGTCTGCAACATGTCTCTTTGCAATACTCTACTCAACTGGTTGCTAACTGGTTGTGAATCACACGTTATAGGCAACTTAACCCCAATGAATCACAAACTAATAGCAGACTGATTGCAGAATTACTCCGTCTTATTGAAACCACAGTTTCTTAGAAGACGAGAGCTGCCTGTGAGTGGTTGTTGACCTGGTCCCGGTCCTTAAAGCAGCCATTTTAAAGGCGGCAAGATCACAAGTTCATTGTACATGGTCGCAATAATTTAGCCTGATAGTTTTTGATGAGTTGCGTGCTTTTACTCACTTTTCCAATTCAAAAACACAAGCACAAATATGTCAGCTAATAGTGTGATTGTCTGCTTAACCAAAGCTAAAAGTGTAAGAGCGGTCAGTATGTGTGTTCATATATAGTGTGGGGGCTTGTCAGGGATGTAAAGATTAGCTTAGCATTACAACACTTAATTTTCCAAAAGTTTGTACGTTTTATCTGACTTAAGGATGAAAAATATACAGTTTGAAACGACAAATGGACAAACAAATTTACCTTAAATAATTAGAGTTTACATCATCATACTTGCAATACCAGGATTAATAAGCGCTCCACTGCACTTCAGCTTATCTTTACAGGTCAACATTAAATCATTTATTCAGCCATTAGGTGTAAATGATTTAGTCCCATTTTAAGATGCTGATTTTAAAACAGCTCAGATGGATTTAACCCCTGTAATGCCAACTGTGTCATATTTGATATGTGAGGTTTTTCTATATCACCAGTGGAATTTTATTTCAGAAAAAGTATACATCAGTATACAAGAAGACATAAGCAGTACTACTGTGAGCAATACATTGCATAAAAATATCAGATGTAGGAAAAATTACAGAAATTAAAACTCAAATGCAAATTTATTATTATCATTTTTTTTTTTTTTAATTTGAAGGTTAACTATCTAGTTAAAAAAAAATCTGGCAAATATTTCATGGTTCAGGCTTTCTGGGATTAAAAGTCAGCCAGGGACCGCATTTTCAATCAACAAAGAAAGTTAATCTCTGCTTAATCAGCTCGTTAGCCCCTGCTGAAAAAAATCTGCCAGTGAAAGAGATGCCTGTTCAGCCCGCTGACTGACCTTTGTATTTTGATTTCTATTGCTGTTTCTATTTCTATCCTAACCCCACATGCGCAGTACCGGAATGGAAAACCTGAGGTGAGAAGTCAAAAATGGTTGGACTGACCTTCAGAGAGGATCCTCGAGGGCTGAGACACTTAAACGGTTTGCCCTCTCCGTCCATAGTGTCATCCACCTTCTGTCTCTTCTCCGCCGCCTCTGCTCTCCTCCTTTCGATCTCCTCTTTCATCTTCCTCTTCTCCTCCTGAGAAAGAGACGGCAGGCATTTCTTAGTGACTCTGACAGGGAACGCGTTGGTCCATTCAATTAAAGCAGCCCTGCCAGGTAATGGCAGCTTGTGTCTGCTAGCTGCTTGTATTGACTATAACTAAATGGAAACGTACTTATGCTGCCACAGGCTATCACATCATAAAGAAAATGTCACTGGCAGTTGATGATCAAAAATGCAGCCAACCCAGACACTTTCTAACTGATCTGCTTTTTTTAATCAAATGAAGCAGGTCAGTCACAAATTCAATTAGTCTGAGTAAATTCTTATTTACAGCCATCGACTAGCTCGGGAGAAAAAAGGGATTTTGAAAAGCCTGATACAGCAGACTATCAAGAGTTAAAAAAAATAGAAAAGAAAAAAAAGTATGAATCATTTGTACAGTATTCAGAAGAGGGCTGGTGCTTGGCAGTATATCAGCCCTCTCCGGCAGCCTTGTCTTGGTTAATTAGTCTCTCTGTATCTCTGGGCCATCTTTTAATTACAAACCAAAAGGCCTCATTAACATCACACAAGAGGAGAAGAACAGGGGCAGACAGCGAGAGATGGGCCGCCACGTTCGGAGCCAAGATCAACAAAGAAGACCAGTCGGGGTAATAGTGAGAATGTAGGGGCCTCGGCGCGAGTTGGCTGCGAGCGAAAATGAGCGACGCGTTTCGGTACAGCGGGGGAACACGAAGGAAAGCAGAGGTTATCGCGTCTGCGATACGAAAGGACGAGGATGTTGTAAGAAGAGGAAATGGAGGAATGACATGTGTGAGTTGCAAGCCAGGACCCAAATAGGTTGAGTCACGATAACGGAGACGTATGGCGAGATAACGTCACAGCGGTGCAAGTGTGGGAGAGAGTGATGCATGGGTTTCTGCTCATACAGGTGCAAAGGGACGAATCAACATGGAAGCGGTGCAGAGCAGGAGAAAAAGGAAAAGACCGCAGTGACGGTTGTTGACGTCGCTCGAGTTCTCAGTGATGTCTGCATTGGAAAAATGATTGTTGCAACAGCTGTGTGGGCAGCCAATAAAAAACATTCAAGTCCATGTTTCTATTGTTTTGGGGTTTTTTGTTTTTTCGCTGTTGGCCCAGTCAGAGGTTTAAACACGCACTGTGTGTGTTATTGTGCCAGAATGACTCATTTATAAGAGATGTGCCATTCTAGAGACTTGCTATCCCTAATTAACTAGACCCCCTCTTTTTTTATTATAGCAATAATGGGAATGGTCACAGCACTGTGTGTGCAGGGGCTTACAAATATCAGGTGTTTCACATGGATTCAACAAGATCCAAATTAGAAAACAAGATTCTTTTCTCGGGCAACAAAACTGGATAACTGCATTTTTCCCTGTACCTAGGTAAACATACAGTACAGGGATGTGTAGTTTATTCAAGTTTACAGATAACGGGACGGACATGGATAAGTCTGAGACTCGGATAAGACACTTGCATAGAAATGTGACTTAATCCAAAGTTGAAAGGGTAAAAATTGTAAGACAACACTCGGACTTGCTTGAAGCTCAGACTTTTATAATATAAAGATTTTTTTTTTAACAAAACATTGACAAAGTAGAACAGAGTAGAAACAGCTTAAAAGTTAAGTAAAGAAAAACTGTCCACCTCCTCTTTGGCTTTCCTCTCTGCCTCTTCCTGCTTCCTCTGCCTTTCCTCCTCCTCCAGCACCTTTTTCCTCTCCTCCCTCTTCCTTTTCAGCTCCTCCAGCTCAGCTTCGGCCTCCTGCTGCTTCTGCTTCATCCTCTCAAACTCCTCGCTCTCCGCATCATCGCGACGCCGCTTCAGCTCTTCCAGCTTGCGCTCCGCCTCCAGGCGGGCGTCCTCGTCCGGGTCATCACCTGCAGAAGGCTCGGGGGAGCGCACGCTGCCGCGGCTGGGACGGACACACAAAAACACGGGTCAGCACACGGGTCGGAACGGAAAGCTGGTTGCCTCTTGATCCAGGTATTCAAACGCACACCAGAAGAATATGTTGCCTTCATGGAATTCACACAACAAACAAATGCAATCACGTTTGCAAAGATAAAGTTACAGGCGGTATCAAGTTTCGTTCCAGTGTTTCAACCTGAGAACTCACTGCAGGTGACCCGTGACAGAAAAACACAGCCACTCTGCCAGCTGAACAAAAACAACGTGTTTTTCTTGAAACTCTGAATGAGATTTGCTTTTCAATTACGTTGCAGAAGCCTCAGGCTACATGTCTATTTCACACCAGCCTGTGCAATAAATGATAAATGTCAGCCTCATACATAACTTCCTGTTTGATAAAACAAATTTCCTTTAAAATGCAGTACATAATGTTGTTTATCAAAAGACTGCCGTCCTCTCCTTGCACTCGGTCACAACGAGCTTTGGTTATTTGTAGTTTGATCTTTTCAGCTGACCTTTGTGTCCGGTATATTAAGTTACTGCAGTACTTTTCCACAGGTGGACAAGAGTAGAGAGTCACTGATATATCAGCATACTGTTGTAGCTATTCCAGTACTGTGCAAAGGTCTTGAGCTATCCCTCAATTCTTCATAAAAATGAAACTAGTGCAGAAATAAGTCCAGCAATTTGCTGAAACATGCAAATACACATGGAAATATAATATATAAGGCAAAATCAGAGTTTGTGGAATTCTAATGAATTTGAAAGTCAATATTTGCTATGACCACCTTTGTTCTTTAACTGAACTCTCTAAGACAAGAGTTCTTCTCATTTCTTTAATTCATCTTCAGAATGAATAGTTCTCCGGGCTGTTTGAAGGACACTCAAAGTTCTTCTTTAGATGTTTACTGGCTTTTGTTCCATTTTCTGCTGATTTGATCTACATTGCTTCAATAATGATGAGGTCGAGGCTCTGGGGAGGCCAATCCATGACTGATGGTGTGTTTTTTTAAAACCCAGATAGGCTTTTACTACACTGACAGTGTGTTTGGTGATTATTGTCACACTAAAAAAAAAAAATGAAGCAGTTACCAATCTTTCCAGATAGTATTCCATGCTGGATCTCAGAGTACTTTTTCTGAGTTCACAATTTCCTCTATTTTGAAAAGATCCTCAACACCACTGGCTGAAATGGAGTGCCAAGTCCTCCAACATGGCTGTAGACTTACTGTTGTACTTCTTTCTTGAGTTGTTTTGAAAAATAAATATATCAAATTTGGATTCATAGGATCTGTCCCCCATCATCAGGGATGACTTCTTGACACTGAGACCATTTCTGCTGAGCCTTCAACGAAGAGTAGATGGATCAGCTGAAGGTCCAGATGCATCTCTCAGGTCCTATGCCAGGTCTTTCCAGGATTGTTCCTATTTCTTAAGGACATGAGTTTCACATACTATTTATCTGTAATAGATTTTTAGGCCTGTCACTTCTTTTGTCCTTGACCTCTGAGTTTGCTCTGAATTTTTAAGGGCACTTTTACGTTGAGCTGTGTCAAATTTTTGAAACTTAAAATAGCCTTTTAGACTAAAAATACTATTTCATGTCTGTAACAAAAACATTGTAGCTTAACAAAAAACATTCCTCTGAAAATCGTCGGGTGCAAGGACTGAAAAGTGTGAAAAACAGCCAACGTCCAAAGAAAAAGTGTGAAAGACCTTCATAAATGCCTGAACAACTGCTGCTCAAATGATATAAGTAAATGAAGGAACGAGAAATGAGTGGCGGCTCAGGACTTATGGACAGCACTGTAGCTCAGTAAATATTTTTTATTTTGCCTTTTTTCGCAAGAAAGAGTAGATAAGCGCAGCTGTTATTAGTCACGTTCATTAAGTCTGTGTGTTTTATTCAGGCATACAGGTTTAATTAATTAATTAACCACCTGTTGCTTTGGAATAAAGGCCTATACCATCTTTTTCAGTAGGACTTTAACCATTATCAGGTAGTTGACAAAATATGTCACCTCCCTGATAATGTAGGTGATTCAATATTCAATATTTTTCAATTGAATTGAATTGAAAAATATCAAAGTGAAAATAGCCTAATTTGTGTTGGTCTGTAGTAAAACACAGAACTTTGCAGAGTTAAATGACACAAACTATTGTCAATCTTCAAATTTTTGCAACAGTGTAAATACGAATTGCATTCTGGTCATCTTTCTGATTTTTCACCAGTTAGAGAGCGGCAAACGGTCACACGAATCTGACCGATACTGCAGACAGCTCAGGTGCTTGAATAATGCACAGGACTGGGTTATCCCCAGTTTGGCCTCGGGGTGACAACGAGACGTGTGTGCTTTTGTTGTTGTTGTGTACCTGGGGATCCTCTCAGGTTTCCTGTGCTGTTTGCGAGGCCCCTCCTCATGCAGCCCTCCGTTGTGCTTCCTCTGATCCTCCCTCTCCTCTCTGGGTTCAATCACCTGAAGCCCCCCACACACACACAGAAAGAGAGAGAGACACTGAACAACAAAGGTAGATAGAAAGGTGTGTCAAGTGAAGTGTGATTGGATTCAATCATGTGACATCACATGATATCCCATAAGAGAAAGAGACCACGTCCAAATAAAATAACACAGAACATCACATCACACTACGTCCACTCCAGAATTACTTTTGACAAAGGATTATATAATATGTGATCACACTGGGAGTGACTCCAGCTGGATATTTCCTATGTCCACTTGCTGTCCATAAAAAGCAAAAAAAAAAAGAAAAAAAAAAAGAGGGTAAAGCTCCAGTTACACAGGCTGGTTGGCAACCAGTTGGCAACTGCCAGACACTAGGGAACGTGTATTCTAGTTAACGAGTGGTTATGGGAGGATTCTTGCTGTTGCTTGATGAAAGTGGTTGTAAAGAACTATACGATCGGGCAAAAACTGAAAGGCGACTGCAGCGGTCACCCACAGTTTGCATGGAAGACACGAACTTGTCTGCACACACTCGCCAACTTCTGTATTGAAGCAGCGACGGGTGCAGCCTAAACCAGGAACAGAAAATAAATAACTACTAAATGTTGCGCTGTTGAAATGTGTGTGTGTGTGTGTGTGTGTGTGTGTGTGTGTGTTTCAGTGGGAAGGCACATTTTTTCACTTTAAAGAAGGACAGTAGCTGCAAAAATTGGTGACCGTTTGCATACAAGCTGGTGTCTTACATTAAAACTACTGGTGAGGTGATTTCGTTCCAGACACTGAATTAACTAAGGGACAACACCAATGTACCCTGTACAAGATAAATACAGGGCACCAAAAAAAAAGAAAAAAGAAAAAGAAAAAAAAAAGGTATGTTGCAATCTTCTATGGTCTAAACTTTTGACAGATATCTGAAGATGACCTGATGGCCTCAGTGAGTTGTTGGAGTGGAGCCAGTGTAATGTTATGTGTTGTTGCAATCATGGCTGAGGTGGAGGACATGCAGAAAAAAAGAAAAAAGTGTGACCACTCTGTGGAGCATAGCATTAACCTTTTTAAAAGTCTGACCACGCGGCTGTAAACTGCACCTCATCAAACTCAGACCAGTCATCACCAGTTTGCAAATGTTGCAAACCACGCAAGAAGGCACAAGGTGTCCGGGTGATTTCAGTGTCATAAATCAACAAGTCAACAAGACAGGCTCATCGAGAAGTTTTTGTTTTTTTGAGGTGTAACATGTAAATATTTCAGTTTAGTTAGACACTGAAGTTACCCAAAGAAAATGTGCTGTGCATCACACCTCTACTGAAGTTCTTACCGCATGTATGATACCTCATTATCTTCTGATTGCAGTATCTCAGATACCTCAAAGTCCTCTTCACTGTCATTTCTTAGTAACATAGGCTTGTTCCCCTGTGAATTATCTACATTATCATCTTCAGGTACCTCTTCAGCTTCCCCTGATGCTACTGTATCCTCCTCAGCCTCTGAATTTGACGACTTGGCCTGATTTAAACTTTCACTGACTACTGAACATCTCTCTCCTTCAGCGAAGTCCTATGAAAGAGGATTATAGCAGTTCTTTGAAAGTAAGCTCAGCGATCAAATCAAAGGTAACAAACAAGACAACAAATCACAAACCATACCTTGATTTGCATTTTAGGCTCTTCAGCTGACGCCTATAGAAACATGGATCAAATGTGCCAACGCTGTCAGTTACACCAGCTAAATAAATGTCTGAAATGAAAGAAGAACGATGACCTGATAACTGACCTGGTCTCTCAAGTAAAACCTTCTCGGTTTGTCCTCCATGACCTCAACTGGCTGCTCCTCCTCTTCATCTACGCCCTCCGCTTCTTCCTCTCCCCCTCCAGGAGCAGCATGCTCTTCCTCCCTCGGCTCCTCTTGCTCCTTCTCCTCCTCTCGTCTCGAGCTATAGGTTTCCGTCTTCTCAGCCTCGTCGTCATTGTCACGGTAACGTCCCCTACGCCAGGAGGAGGACCTCTCCTCTTCTGCGCTGTTTTTCTCCGTGGCGGTGCTGTCGTTGCCCTCCGTCACAGTGGGGTCCAGCTGCCTCTGTCTCTCCAGCGCCTCCTTCATGCGCCTCTGCCGTCTCTCCTCACGTTTGGCCATGCGGTCCAGTAAGGCTTGGTCCTCGTCATCTCCACCGCCTCCATAAGAGCTGCTCACAGACACCATCTCTGTGACACTACGAGGAGAGTTAGAGAAAGAGAGAGATGGCACAAATGTTACATTGTCTGTATTCTTGTCAAAGAGGAGGAAGCGGTGATGTCACAACAGACGTCAGCAGTAACGAAAATGTTGGCATGAAAAGATAATCCATGACATTATCTTCTGTTACCTCGGAGGTGTCTCTGGTGGAAGGCCACGACCCTTGTGTAATCATTCCAGAAAGAGGTTGCATTGTTACTGACAGCTTTATAGCTGAGAACAGCAGAAAATGGTAAATGGCCTGCATTTGTATAGCCCTTTACTTAGTCCCTAGTGACCCCAAAGTGCTTTAATGTGGACCAATGGGCTTTACTGACTCAGTTGTGGCTTTATAATGAATGGAAATCTGGATTTTAGGTGGAAACTTTTGTATGTAATACAGTCATAAGCTAAAGTCCACAGCCATGCTAACACCTGCTAATACTTTGGACTAAATGCTAACTACGATAGCATGCTAACATGCTATCATAGATAGCATGTCAATAGTTGCTGTGGCATTAAATTTAACCCACAAAGTGAAACATTACCAAATGCATGAGGATTAAGCCTCAGAGCACAAATGTGCAAAAAAAAAAAAAAAAGTATTTCATTTTTGTCCGCCGCTTGTATCCGCGATCTCGTTCTTTCGGTCACTACCCACAGCTTGTGACCATAGGTGAGGGTAGGGATGTAGATCGACTGGTAACTTGAGAGCTCGAACAAGATCGTGGATACAAGCGGCGGAAATGGGCTTCCTCCGAAGGGTGGCTGGACTCTCCCTTAGAGAGAGGGTGAGAAGTTCGGCTCAGGGGCTCAGAGTAGAGCCGCTGCTCCTCCACATCGAAAGGAGCCAGCTGAGGTGGTTTGGGCATCTGACAAGGACGCCTCCTGGGTGAGGTGTTCTGGGCCCACTGGGAGGAGGCCCCGGGGCAGACCCAGGACATGCTGGAGAGATTTATCTCTCGGCTGGCCTGGGAACGCCTTGGTGTTCCCCCGGATGAGCTGGAGGAGGTGGCTGGGGAGAGGGAGGTCTGGGCTTCTCTGCTTGGGCTGCTGTCCCCGCGACCCGGCCCCGGATAAGCGGAAAAGGATGGATGAATGGATGGTTTTGTCTGCGCTAAATGACTGCCAAACAAACCAAGATAATCTTCCGTAAAGCTTTGCTTCAGCATGGCTAATACACACTCTTACTGACTACTTCATTTGGTAAACCTGTTCACCTTCTCACTCATGCAAGTATCTAATCAGCCAATCACTGTGTCTCTGTGCTTTTAGGCATGTAGATAAGAACAAGAGCAACTGCTGAAGTTCAAACTGAGCATCAGAAGGGGGAAGAAAGGTGATTTGTCTTCGAATGTGGCATGATTGCTGGTGGCAATGGGGCTTTTCTGAGTGTTTCAGAAACTGCTGATCTGCAGGGATTTTTCCACAAAGCCATCGTTCGAGTTTACTGAGAATGGTTTGAAAAAGAGAAAATATCCAGTAAAGCCACAGTTTTCTGGGCAAAAACACCTTGTCCATGTCAGAAGAAATGGCCCAACTGCTTTGAGCTTATACGAAGACAACAATTTACAACCAAAGAGCAAAGAAGAACATCTCTGAATGCCCAACACATCAAACCTCAAATCAAATAAAAAGCAGATGGCCTACAGCTGATAGACCACACCACGTGCTGCTCCTGTGAGGTAAGGACAGGGAACTGAGGCTACAATTCATACAGGCTCACCAACATTACACAACAGAAGATCTTTATGGGTTTTTTTTTTCTGGAAAAATCTTTTCTGATCTGATGAGTCTTTATTTGTGCTGTAATACTCAGACAGTAAGGTCAGAATTTGGCATAAACAACATGACAGCATGGAGCCATTGAATCAACAGGTCAGGCTGATGGTGGTGGTTTTAATGGTGTTGGGGGATAATTTCCCAGCACACGTTAACATCGTTCAAACACCCCAGCCTACCCAAGTATTGTTGCTGACCGTGTCCATCCCTTTAAGCTCACTCAGTGTACCCACATTCTGATTTCTACATGCAGCATGATAACGCACAATATCACAAAGATCAAATGATCTCAAACTGTTTTTTTGAACATGACAATGAGGTTATTGTACTCAAATGGCCTCCAGAATCACCAGATCTCAATCCACAGTCACCAGATCTCCTGTTAGGGATGTGGCAGAATGGGAGATATGCAGCCAAGAAATCTGCAGTGTGAGAAACGTTTCCAGCAACTTGTTAAATCTCTGCCACGAGGAGTAAATACAGTTTTGAAGGCACAAGCAGGCCCGACCTGGTACTACCAAGTTGTACCTAATAAAGTGTGGAGTAAGTGTATTTATGTTTTCTAACTAAAATATTCAGTGAGTATCCTTCCACCTCGAGGCATGACTCAGAATACTGTGACCTAAAAGTCTGCCAAACATTATCCTTGCATCTGCACAATCAACAATGGCCAGCAAGAACTAGGTCCTGCCTCAGCATCCTCCTGCACAATCTCCTTGTTGTTTGACCACCCCAGGATGTATCTAAGAGCTTACAGAGAGGAAACATTCATCACCACAAAGCGGTGTCTGTGCGACTAGATGTCAGAGCAACCCACCCCTTCCACTGTAGCCAACACAATTTATCTCAAAGCCTTAAAATGCATGGAAATTAATAGCAATGATTTTTTTCTGTATCACTGCAACTTTTTCCAACTGTTACTAAAGTGACAGAGATTATATTAATTTAAAGGGTATATAAAAACAAACAAACAATTGCACTGCTTACAGTGTTGAATCGCTTTCTGCACGGCCTCCATCCTCAGACTGAGTCCAAGTTTCATCATAGCCGCTGTGATGTCATTATTTAACTGAAAATGGAAGTAAGGCTCCTTTACTGCTTTTTTACATTCTTTTGTTTTTTTGTTTTTTCCATGGGCTAGTTTTCTTAAATTAATAAAGATTAATATTTTCTCAAAAACCTCTGATGGTAGACTATCTAACCATGCAGCTCCACCCCTTCCACCCTAAACCCAGAGAATGACATTACGCTGAGAGTTTATCAGTTTCAACTTTACTGGTGCACAGAAAAAAAAAAAAAAGGGAGCCAATCAGTCGACTGGTGGACTACATACGAGAGCTTGTTTTGCTGTACCTGTGGCTGTTGGTCATAACCAGGTTGTCCGACTGGCCGCTGGGCTCCTCGCTCTCCCTGCTCTTCATCCTCTCCTGGCGTGCCCTGCGCCTCCTCTCACGGGCCGCCTCCTCTTCATCATCATCATTCCTTGCCATCCTGCGGGAAGACGAAAGAAGAAAGAGAGAGTGAGAAGACAAAGGCACGCATTATCTATTTTCAACTTTCAACCCCACATCTCCTTTCTCCCTATCCTCAATTTAGCTTAACAGTTAGAAACTTCAAAGTGAGCGGTTCTTTAAATTGGACTGTAATCTTCGCAGTGACCAAATCTGGTGGATTTACCCCAAGCCCCCCCCCCCCCGGTCTCTTCTATCAAGTGGAGCTGTCAGCTGTGTAACCACCAATACTTCTTATCGTGGCTGCAGTTTTCACGAGCTGATAAAAACTCTGTCTGGAGACATGGCTTGGCTAAGGATAAGAGAGCAGTGAAGCAGTGTTTCTGGCCAGCAGCTTGTACTAGTTCGGTCAAAGCAGGAACAGAGGAAGCAGGAGAGCTGTGTGTGTGTGTGTGTGTGTGTGTGTGTGTGCGTGTGCGTGTGTGTGTGTGTGTGTGTGTGTGTGTGTGTGTGTGTGTGTGTGTGTGTGTGTACACACTGGCAAATAACCAG
>VURO01022841.1:0-24358 GCA_015108175.1 Pelvicachromis taeniatus
TTCACCTCATCTCTACTTTTTGGCTTCATCGATTCTTGACCTTCAGCTCACACTGAAGCTCTGAGTCTGTGCTCATGATTCTCAACTGAAAAAAAAGAGGAGTGTCCACTCTGGGTCCGGCTTGCTTGTTCATGAGTTGAGCGTGAGACTGAGGGATGAACTGGTCCACCGTTGGAAGTGTTGCGTACGCTCTAACAGTCTTTTGTGATAAAGAGCTGAATGTGAAAGTGAAGCTGGCAATTTACTGACCAATTTCCTTCTCTACCTTCACTTACGGTCATGAGTGAAGGTACCGTAACACTTCCAACGGTAGACCAGTTCATCCCGCAGTCTCACGCTCAACTCATGAACAAGTGTGGGAATCCGGACCCAGAGTGGACACTCCTCTTTTTTTCAATTGAGAATCATGAGCACAGACTCAGAGCTTCAGTGTGAGCTGAAGGTCAAGAATCGATGAAGCCAAAAAGTAGAGATGAGGTGAAGCCCTCCACCCCACAGCTGCACCTCGAAAGTCTGTCCATAAAAGTTATGAACAGGATCTGTGACAGACTCTGTCACACTCAAAGAAAATAAAACACAAGTTTTTTTTCCCCCCCCATAACCTTTTACTTTATTAATAATCTTTGCACAGATTTGCAAGACATTTGTAGCGTCTTTGTTCACCATTTACGTTTTTTTTCCTTTAAGTGAATTTAAAGTCGCACCTGACTTGGTGCCAAATAACATACAGCTGTCCATTGTTGAGGTTAGAATACACTTAAACATGATTATTCAGTCCAAACAAGCCCCTTTGGTTACCTGTTGGAATGCAGATTGACTTCTTGACTGGTTTGAGTGTTTCTTTTTTTTTTTTTTCTTCTTCTTAAATTATTTTACTTTTCATACAGACACAAAGGTGGTACTTATGTGTTAAAGAAAGAAAAACGAATTGGAGCGATCGTCAACCATTTTCTTTCATCATCGATAAAACGTGCTGCTCTTAATGTTAATAACTTTAAAGAAATGCATTTTCAGCAGGGTGTTTTTATTGCGCTGCCCTGTATTTGTGTGTCAGGAATTGACTGTCATTATGCGTCACAAGGACTGAAATGTTATGTATTTGCATTGTTGGAAAAAGTATTTTTCAGAAAAATCAAATAAAAAAATTAATAATAAAACGCATCTTTTTAGATGTAGGGTTGGATTTGGCCTATGAGCTATGATTTTCTTTTTAGGCCCTAACACCTAAAGACTACATAAATATGTCGTTATCCTTGAGTCTGTGATTAGAGTCTCTTTTTCAAGACGGTCTTGGCTAAGACCATAATAATTAAAAAAAATAAAAGTACCTGAACTGTACAGATAAGTGACCACAAACATGCGAATTATATGCAGTAACAGATGTTTACAGGAGCATCGAACAGACATTAAAAGCAGTCAAACCGACCCAAAGAACTGTTCTCTTGCTCCTTTAAAACAAACTTATACTCGTCGATCGTAACCAGTTCTGACAATTTCTGACAATTTCAGCTCCTTCTGTAGATTATTCCAAGAAATTGGGTTACCTGCATTTAACACCAACTTAAGTAGAGTTAAATGAGATGGAACAACATCCATAGATCCAGATTTTTCCTTCGGGAGAAATTCAATTGTAGCTTGCAAACAGAAACGGTTAAATAAGGAGAGTTAACTTTGAAGTGAGAGTGAGTGACTTGAGTGAGGTGGAGATGTGGAGGAGGTGGGGTGCACGAATGAGAGTTTAAAAGGGAGAATGAAAGAGTGACAGAGAGGGATGCAGAGTGGTGGCTGATTGGCTCCAAGAATGCAGGCAAGAAGGTGATTGGACTACAGTAATGATGTCAGTATCTTCCTTATGGAAACAATAAGGAAGCAACAAAACAAAAACTGAATAAAATAAATGATAAGCAATAAAAATCAGAGTCTGTGCCACTGAGCAGGAACTTCCAAATTTTAATAATGATGATAAAAATAATAAATTTTATTTGTTAGCACCTTTAAAAAAGAAAAAAGAAAAAGCTCAAGGTCGCCTTACAACACAAAACTAAGAACAAGAGCACCTGCAGTGATTTGTATCTCTATCAGATGGTTGTCTGAAATCATATACATCACTTATTAGAAAATATGGTCCTACTGTTTTAGTTTCATTCAGGCTTTTGTGAAAGCAAAACATTTCACTTTCATTTCTCCGTTGATCCTCCTTCTCTTTCTTGTTCTCATTAGATTCTAAAATATGAAGTAATTTTCAAAACATGGACATGTGTAGAACATTTCTAAAAGCCTGTTTAATTTGAATAATTAACGAGTCATTTCTTTCTGAAACTCACATCTGTAAATGTGTGTAGTTTCCTCCATTATTAGACACACAAAACAGATGCTGCACCTTCCCAGACTGCGGTGAGTAAGGCTTGTTAAGCCTGTGTCGGCACACACTCGCTGTTTGAGGGTTAAGTAACACTTCCACAGCACTACTTGGTTTTAGAGAGCACTTAATTTGGTGGATCCTCCACTCAAAAGCACAGAGTGTGTGTGTGTGTGGAGGGAGAGTCTCCAGGGGCCGGATTGGAATTGGGCCACAGGGACATTTTAATGTTCCACAGGTGAACTTAATCAGACACTAACGATGGGAAGAAAACAATAGAGCCACGCGAGGCAGTGCCCTTAAAAAATAAACCGTAAATCGTGGGTCCCTCCCACGTGATATTTTTAGTCTCTGACAGGTGAAAGATGTGCGGTTGGCTGCTGGTGCAGCCGACAGTTGCATTTCTCAAACTGCACATAGCATTCTGCAGCTGAGGAGTTGTAGCGGTGTTTGCAGACCTTTTTCACAGTGAGTCATAAAACTGGTGATGGTTTGAGTGTGACAAGCTGAACGAGAGAGGGAGAGCATGATTACCTTAATGAAAGAAGGATGGGCTGACACAAGAGGACGTGGATTTTCCAGAATCCCGAGAGACGTGAGAATGTAGGTCAATCTAGCCCTGTGACATGCAGCATTCGTACACGGGGAGGAAAATCAACGCTACACAAGAGGCTGGGACAGGCAGGGCCCTGGCCATGATGTTCTCTAGCACATATGGTCGTGTTTATGCCAGACTCGGGGAATATCGAAAACAGTCGGATTTCCATTTGTTCCCAATAACAAACAAAAATGCACCGACTGCAAAAAAAAAACAAAAAAAACCCCACAGTTGAAACATTGTTCCGGTCCTTTGATCAGAAAGGACTGTGCAGAGGTACAACACAGGAACAACAAAATACCAGTAAAATATTAGTTATAGCTCATATTCCTGAATAAACTTGTATTTCATCCCGTTCAACAAACATGAGTCAGGGATCGGGACCCTCTTTCCCCAGGGCCGCATGGCAGGTTGTCCTACTTCAGAAAAAATGTTTGTAGCAGTGAAAGGGAGACTTAACATCATTGTATAATTTACAACAGGGTTCGACCACAGGGGGTAGAAACCTTTCCTGTGCATGGTTAATAACCACCTAAAACATCTTAAGCTGCCTTAGACACATTAGCCCATTGCAAACAAACACGGCTGAAACAATGATATCATCTCCTCGCATAAAACAGGTCACGGTACGACAGCAAAAAAGCTCCCTTTCGATCATTCATCCAATGAACTCAGGAGGATAATCAGAGGATCGAACAGTAAGAAGTTGCAGCTTTTAATTACTCTCAGGGTTATGTTTTTTCCCCTAATTCTTTCTATCAAGAATATTTTTTTGTTTTTTTTTTTACAATTTTTAAAAATCTATTAGAAATGGTAAAAAAATTATTTGTGAGCAAAACTTTCTCCTACTAGAAGGTGTAACAGTGACGTCTATGCGCCCTTCCCTGAGCCTGGTTCCTTCCCACTGTCACCAAGTGGTTGCTTGTAGGGGTTATGTGTATTATTGAAGGGTCTTTATCTTGCAATATAAAATGTCTTGAGGCGTTTGTTGTTGTGATTAAAAATTGAATTGAATAGTATCCTCAGTGGTGCCGCAAAATAAAGACAATACTGTGCAAAAGTTTTGAGCCACACCTCATTTCTTTGTAGTTTGTTAGGAAAAAGGGAAATAGGTTCTATGATTTCTATATTGCAAACATGGGTGGAATTGTTTTTACTTACGGCTATAGGCAATTACTGTAGTACTCTTGTGACCGCCTCTGCATATATTGATGACGAATTGAACCAAAAATCTCAAATGTGGATTAATCACTCAGTATGACCTGCTGCCATTGATTGACTGATTGACTGATTTTTTTTGGGCCCAGTTTTTGTGGAATCTGTCGAACCTCGGCCTTTACTCCTTGTTTCCCTTCCTTAAGAAGAGCTTCTTGACATCCACCTTTCTAATATATCTCTGAGGCTTCAGTGACTTTCAGATATATATTTTTTTATGTCTGAAAGTCACTCTTTTGTCCTCCACTTGAACAGTTTCTTCATACTTTGCATCGTGTCTTCAGCTAAAAGCTCTGTGGGAATCATCTTTTTGCTGCAAAAATAGATATTTTTTTTAATGCCTGTCAAACTGTTGCGTTTTGCATTTTCTTCTTACATTCAACTAAAGAAATCAAAACAAGTGGTGTATTTCGGTAAAAGGTTAACATCTAAACATACAGTTTAAAATGTTTTGTGTTGACACAACACAAGTTTATCCCTGAGTTAGGCGCAGTTTTTATGCTTTAATGATTCATATGTCAGGGTTAGATGACTTAACTAACAAACAAAAAAAGCATTCCTCTGAAAATGTCAGGTACAAGGACTGAAAACCTTTTGAAAGACCTTCAAGAAGCCTGGAGAACTATTGCTCAAGGCCACTTTAATACAACAGGCAAAAGTCCGTGGAAGTGAAATATAAGGAAGGACGGGTTGATTCAAGAGTTTTGCACAGACTTGCAAGTGCTTAAAAAGAATCACAAAATCATTTAAGAAGTGGATAAATGTTTAAAACAGTCAAAAACCTGATGAACGCTACATAAAGTTAAATGAATCACTCTGCAGATATAATGGTGAACTTATACCAGGTATAACTGGTTTAATATGAAATCACATGAATACATTTGAAGCATGATGGGTGTTGGAGCTGATCAGACAGGCCTGTGGGAGTATATCTAACAAAATAGTCGTGAGTTGCATGTTTGGATAACCTTCTGCACCAAGACGCTTCCCCCTGCTAGGATAAACTTCACTATATCATCTGGTCACACTTAGTCCAGTATTTGCTTTTTCCAGTTTTTTTGTAGATACTCTTACTTTCAGAATGCGTCAGTTTCCAAACAGATTTATCTCAAAGTGACTGTTAATAATTCGAAGCAGAAGACTTTGATAAACTGTTAAAATACAGCACAGAACACGTAAATGCTGTAGTGAAATGTATAGCTGCTCAGCTGGTCGCTTAAGCCTTCCACTCATAGAAATGTCAGACCAGGAGAAGTGCATCATGCTGACACTTAATGCATTCCAGCCTACAAAGCAGCGAGCACTCAAAATCACTGCTTACGCACACGCTCACATGGTCTGCACTCTACTTTATTCATAACTGATGGCTGCCTGTTAACCTACATTAGATATGGGGAAACAAAACAATTCCCTGGCAGGCTGGTAAACTCAAACTAAAGTGTCTGAATTAAAAAGGATTATCAGAGACTGTCCAACTGCCACTGCCATCAGTTTGTTTCCCATCAGCCCTGGGTTCATGCTTGCGCAGCTGTCGTATGTTTGGCTCAATCAGCCTTTACAGTGACCCAAAGTTTACTGGTGTAAACGGGCAGAAAGATTTAAGACCCATGCACTTTATGTACATCTAAAGATCGTTAATTACCCTGCTGTATACAAGCAAATGGATACAGCATACTTCCTCTATGTCTTGAGAGCTTAGTAGTAAATTGAACAACAGCCAAACTGCAGGTGAAACACTTTGAAGTGTTTTGACCTGCCGCTAATGATGTTTTACCAAAGCTAATAAGAAATGCTGCTTTATGCTGCAGAGGCAAGTCGCTCCCTTTGGCTCCCAGCTGTGGGTTAAATACTCATTTTATTAATGAGGAAAGAATCCCAAGCACGGATCAAAGCTGTGTAAAGACAGGAAAGAGCAATAAGCGCTGACAAGTGTGGCTTCTTCTCTCCAACACCGCCTGTAGATTTTCAATTTTCAATTTTTTTTTTTTTTTTAATAAATTGTTCCCTGGAAAATAAACCCAGATCAGATTTCAGTTTCTCAGGAAAAGACTGGCAAGAAAAGGTGGTGTGGTACAATTTGGTGCAGTCTGCTTTGCTGGCTCAGCCAGTCTGAGGTGGGAGTGCTGAAGGTCAGAAGAGCTGCAACTATAGTGCTTTGTGCAGCTTTGAAATGATTCGTTCTGCTAAGCCCTGAAGTGCTGTTGAACATTGCAAGGCTGGCCCAAGTCCATTATCAGTTCGACACATTCAGAAATTGGATTTTCTTTCAGAGATTGAAAGATGCAGAAAGCATGACATGGCCTGGTTCGTGCGATGAGATTGACTGGTTGGTTATTTAAGAGTGAATTTGTGTTTCGCCATAAAAATAAAAAAAAATGTCTGCGCTGACGGGGGAAAAATGATTCTCCACCGCTCCTCTAAGAAAAATACTGAGCTCTCTCCAAGCTTTTAATAAAAAAAGCATGCTGGTATACGGTGAACCCTTTACTTTATCGTTTGCTCCGTGGTTTCGACAAAAGCAACATGCGGTATATTATTGTTGAACCTGGAGGAAAGCGTTGTATTAGCTTACATGAAGGCAGAGTACCCACTGTCTTGTGGAACCCAACGGAGCCCTGAGATTGTTTCACTCATGAAATCAGAAATCTGATATTGTTACCTAATTCCTATATCATGCTCTACCATCTATTTTAAGTGCCTCGGTGTGTGGGTGGAATGCGGGCCAAAAGGGCAGGAAGTCACAGTGGGAAGTAGGAAATCTCATTATCGATGCAGTTTGCTGCTCAATGCAGCAGAGCTCCCAGTGTCCAGTTGCTCAATTCACACTATTAACAGAAGGTGAAAATCCAGGAGTTGAAACTGAACCTCAAGTATGTCTCTGCCCTTGTGCTTTTCCCTTGCTTCTGAGTGTTTTTAAATGCATTTAGTTTTAGATTGATTCCTTGGGAGAAACTATGGATTTTATTTCACTGAATCCAAAAGAAAGTAATTTCTATCTTGAGATATGATCCTGAACACAGAACAGAGCGGGACTGTGTGAAAGCGATGACACTGAAAAAGTCAGATACATTGTGAAAGGAGCAGCTGGTGTTAAGACGGGTTGCAAAGTGGCTTGCAGAGCCTTTAAAAAAAAAAAAAGAAAAAGATATTTTTCTGTTGAATACAGTAAAAGGCCCCAGCTGATCTGCCATGTTTGTGCTTAACTTGTCTTGTTTGCCTGTCAGCTTGTATTTAAATTCCTGTAAAGTTTAAATGCTTTCTGGTGTAAAGATGCCTGTATGGGGGTGCATCTATTACTAAAATGCAACCTAGCTCCTTTTTGACAGTTGCAACATGCTGTACATTCAGTTGTATTGTATTTATTAGAATTGTGCTTGAGAATTTTATAAAAATTCAGAATAACTTCACTGTTTATTGGCTTGTTGTTAAGTAATTTACAGTTTTGATTAAGCCGAAAGAAGCTGGTTGATGAGCACCAGAACAGCATTGAGCCCCTGTTTCCATCCAAGGGGTTTGTGTGAGACTGTAAAGGTTTACAAATTTCTCCGTATTTGGGGGAAAAAAATAGAAGCCCGCTGCAGGAGTGGTTGAAGTCATCCATTTCTCAGATGACTGAGGTATTTTAATATCTGCTGGATGGTTTTCTGGATGTTTTATTAGTCTGTAGAGATCCTCTATGCTGTGGAGTGCTGGGCTAGCAGTCAGAGCAGCACACACCTCATACCGATCCACAGTGCCAGTAATGTTGTGGGTGTGGAGCTTGACTCTGATGGCAGAGTCAGAAAGAAGCGTGCTGTCCAAATTACAGACAGTATTGGACAATCCTTCACACCCTTTCCATAAAGTGCTGACCAGTCCCTGGAAGATGTTCAGCAAAAACTCATTTCACCACAATTTAGCCAAGCGTTTCCCCTCATCATACACATGAAACATGAAAGGAGTCATGCTGGCAGCATCTGATCAATCACAGTTATGTATAAGTGCACTGACAGAAGAGCAGCTGATGTTACAAAGGAAGATAAAACTATACTATGGGAAAAATATGAAGAGATTAAACACATAATACAGACTGAAAGCAGCACAGCTGCTGCAGACAAAGAAGAATAGCCGGGGTGAGAAGAAGAGCTCTGTGCAGTAGTTTGACATTAAGACTGCTGAATGAATGAGTGAGCAATTTAAGCACTTTGCTCAGTGGGACTGGAGAAGAGCTGCTGTATTAAAGGTTAGCCTATTTGAAGCCAGCAAAAATGCCAACTGCCCAAGTTAACAGACTTATAAAGATCACAACCTTATCTTTAAGAGACGGGAGAATCTGCTGGATTATAAATTGAAAAATTCATTAAATTATTGTCTAAAATACAGTTTTAGTTTTTATTCTTTTATTTGCAGGCCTGAGAACAATTAGAGAATGAAAATAGACTACACTTAAATTCTGTGTGCAAATTTGATATAAGATCAGCACCTGCAAATGGGTACGATTTATCAATGCTTAGAGGAGTGGGGGGTGGGTAGTCAAAATTCTTCACACCATCGTAGTATCCACACACAGAGGTCAGAAAGGTCCTCCAGGATATTTAATCATTTTACGGGACAACATTTAAAGTTCATAGATGGGTATCAGCCAGCACCTTCTTCATGGAGAACACATGCAACTATACAAACAGAGCAGTTATAGAGTACTGGGATAGATACTGCAACATATCTTGAATAAGACATTGTCATGGCAACAATAGATGCAGACGGAGTAATGTAGCTAAAACGATGGTATTACACTAAGTGGTTTTAACATTTTTCGTCTGAAAATGTGATTTTTCTATCCACTACACAGCATCATGGTCTTTAGCCATTTTCCTCCTTTTTCTTTTTTCTTAACAGAGCAGGTTCGATGATCCAAATGATAAAGTTCATGAGTCGAGAGCATAATCGACACATTTTAAGACATTTCTTGTAGTGTGTGGTATTGATATGATTCGGTCCCGTTTCACCAGTGAATGGTGTTTATTTTCAGTGGCACCAAAACAAATTCCTGTCGGAGTGTTGCTGTTGGCAGAAGAAGCAAATGCGATCGTGCTATCGCAGCACCACACTGGGCCCGATGGTAATTCCCTCTGCCAGAGCATCTGTGCCGAGCTTGGCCACTGGATCGGGATTTTGGCAGGCCACGCTCGAGGCAGCAGGCCATGTGTTTCTTAAGGCCGGAGTCTCCCCTGGGGTGACGGAGAGAGGACAGAACAGGTTTCTTTGCTCCAGCGCCAGCAGCACGTCTGTGTGTGAGCATGAGTGTCGATGTGTGCACGCATTTGCTGGAGGTAGCGAAGTGGTGGGAGTGCCTTCAAGTTCAATGCAGAGTGAAAAAGGCAGCAGCTGCTGGGTGAAACGCCAGCACTGTGCATTGTTGTCATATATTGTTCTTTGGAACAGTGAAGCTGTTCAGGCTGAGTCTGATACTCCTCACGGTCGCGCCAACCTTTACAGCCTTCAAGCAAATGGAAGCTTCTCCAGAGCGATGTTGTTTGTAAAACTACTGTATTAATATTAAGCATCAATTAACATTATTAACTCCGGTGTGAGTGTAGCTGATTTTCTTTTATATCTGTACATCGTATAGCACTCAGAAATGATAAGCATGACGTCCATCGTTTTTCCTTGTTACCATTGATGAGCAGTAACTTTTCACTTGGAAGCGTCCCTCTGAAAGGGCAATTATCAGATCATGATTTACAATATGTTACGTTACTTCACTGTTAAAGACTTCCTGAGAGTCTGTGCTATGCACAAAAACAGAGCTATTAACCTTTGTAGTCCTGGCTTCATACTCAGATGAATGAAATTATGCACTTAACATTCAAGGCTGAGCTGACGGCAGCTTCTCCTGCCCGTACGTCACAATGTTATAGCACAGAGCGGTAATGGGATTGCATAACGTAAAAATGGCCCAATTAACACTAAAGTGGACAAAGTGAATGGTAACGTTTACGTCTGCATTTAGATTTACTGCTTGCCGTCTTAAGTGCAGCATTTTTGTTGGCCCTACCAAGTGTAGTAATAGGTTTGCAGTTTCAGGCCTGAGAAGATGCCCGCTCCAGTCGTTCTTTTCTGTTTTATTTGTTTAGTTCTGTTTTGAGATTGGGGGGGGGGGACATGGATGAGCAGAATATCAGACATATTTAGGTGCTACTACAGATGTCTCGCACCGGGCTACATGGAGTTTGCTCAGGTAGAGATGGGAATTATGCAAACAATAAATACATTTTCTTTGATACTATATGATGACACATATATGTGCTGTTCCTAACATGCAGTGCAAAAGTCTTGAACCACCACTTGATAGGTTAATTGAAAACTCTAAATTGCCCATAGGTGTGAATGCGAGAGTGACTGTGAGTGTGAATGGTTGTCTGTCTATGTGTGTTAGCCCTGCGACAGACTGGCGACCTGTCCAGGGTGTACCCCGCCTCTCACCCCAAGACAGCTGGGATAGGCTCCAGCGCCCCCCGCGACCCTGAAAAGGATAAGCGGCTGCGAATGGATGGATGGATGAATCTCTGAAAAATGCCAAAGATAACAGTTTGACGAACAGAAAATATTATTTTAAAAGCATGGTGATTCCAAAAGAAGTATTAGTCAAAAGCTTGGCGTATGTTTGCAGAGTGTGCAGCGTATCTTTAAAACATTTTTTATGAAACTGGACAAGTGGAGGACAAAAGAAGAAGTGGCAGACAAAAAACAAACTATCTGCAGCAGGTTAACAGTATCTAAAAGTCTCATGTCCTTAAGAAATAGAAAAGAAAAACTCTAGCAAAGACCTGCCACAGGACTCGAGAGATACATCCGGTCTTCACTTCAGCTGATCCCTCTACTGAAGCCTCATCAGAAATGGTCTCAGTGAAAGGGATGCTGTCAGGAAGCCAATCGAAAGGAAAGGAAAGGATGAACAGAAAATATCAGTTATATATAAAATATCAGAGTTAACAGGAGAGGGAAAGAAAAATAGAGGAGAAGAGGGATAGACAGAAAAGAGCTCATTAGAATTTTACAAACTCTGTTTCGCCTTATACGTTGTATTTCCATGCGTGTTGGCACATTTAAAAAAATTGCGCACCTATTTCTCATTTCATCTCAAAATATAAAGAAATGGAGGATGTCTCAAGTGTTTGCACAGTTCTGTATATAGATGGGTTTTTTCATATTTGATGCAATCCAATACAAAAGCTGTGCAATAAATTCTACACTTGCAAAGCGTATACAGTTTTACTCACTGCTTTAGTATCCATGAAAGGGCCAAAAATGTGACTGCTGTTATTCATCAAAGAAAGTCAAACAAACGTCAGAGGGTTGTTTGACCAACCTTGTGATGTCAGTGGTGGGCATTAAACATGCCATATCAGTGCAGTTGCTTTAAGTAGATTTGACCCCAATGTTGCAAAATACCACAAAAAAGCCAAATGTGACTTGCAGCAGAGCAGTGCGTGCAGCAAATATCATTCAGCTGTCAGTGCCTATGCAAATCAACATCTAGCCACCTATAGCATAACTCGGATAGATGCTGTTGTGGGCTTGGGACCAATGGGAACAGGGTAGAATACAAAACAGGAGTACAAGAATGCTGCATATTGTCTGAGTGTGAGGCAGCTTGCACACAATGCGAGCCTTCATTTGGCTTGCTTCCATTGTGCCTGGGATTTCTTGGGTCCTGTCTCAGCTGAAGAACAGAAAGGTCTTCATTCAGCCTGCTAGGGCTTCTTCAGACCTGCCATTGTCATGGCATCTCGTCTCTCTGTCGCAGTGTTTTCCTTTCTCTCAGGATGATTGATACCTCTCCACTGCGGAGACACAACTTTATAATTGTCGCTCAGAAGACGGTTTGGAAGCTTCTGACCGATACTGCTGCCGCCTCACCTCTTCACTTCCTGTTCTCAAAATAGGAAAGTCAGAGAGGAGTGAGATTACTTGCAAGGTCAATCAGGCAGTCTTGCTAAATGACATTGAATATGGTTGATGGTTTAAAATTGCAGACTCTTTGGATTTTCACTCACACATTTCTCTCTCCTGTGCCTCCCATGGCTGTTTTAACCAACAAAACTCGGTCAATGGTGGACAACTTTGAATGTGGCGTTGCACCACCGAATAATTTAGGGGTGATGTCATTTGAAGTAGCAGCACTGCGAACACACTGTTTAATTTTGCCGTAAAAAGGAGGGCCAGATGATAAATGGTTGACCTCCAGACTGAGCCTGTTCTGAATGATTTAGTCAAAGCAGCCAAAGAGTGCCTCGAAAGAATGGCTCCTTTAGGGGAAAAAGACACACACACACACACACACACACACACACACACACACACACACACAACTTTTCTTTTTCTTATGTTTTGTGAGGAAGTGCCTGAAAAAAGTCGTGACAGGCTTGTTAAAGCAGCCCCCCGCAACACACACCCACTGTTCTCCTTCACTGTTGCTCTTCTGCTCTACTGGTTGATGACGACTAAGAGGATTTAGCTCGGCCTGCTGCAACGCCCTTGGTTCCCTTCAAGTTAGACAAAGAAGTTTAGGAAAATGTTTGTGTGAACTTCAGCTTCAGTTATGTGGGAGTTTTTTGTGATTACGCCGAACGGAGATCACTTTTTTGGGCCGCTTCAGGTCACATGTTTGATTGCAACCTCATGTCAAAGTTAATTAAAGCTAAAACTCCTAAATGTGTATATTTGGTAGACAGTTGGATCAAAGAGAAGAGTAAGGGGCCCATTATACCGGCCGTCCGGCTTACATCAAAATGATATCACATTCGCTGTTACAAGCCGTCCGTTCCTGGCGGTCGTGCTCCTCTCGATTTCAGACAAATCTTCTACATCAGCGATGGAAGTTAAAACCCGAAGCAAAGACATACTTTTGCAACACCTCCCCTTGCATAATCTGTGAATAGCTGAGCTTCTGTACTGATATGTAATTAAATCAGTGGTAAAAACCAACACGATCATACACTTGTGTCCTATGTACACTGTATATAATGGCAGCTAGGTCCACTGTAGCTCCAAACAATGACAGAGCCTCCTCCAGACATTCACTGTCTCTCCCGACCTCCTCTACACATATTAATGATAATTTAAAGCAAAACTTTCAAATTTGGATTCATCACCCCAAAAGACCTGTTGCCACTCCTTTTCAGTCCACTTCTTGTGTGATCTGGCATACCTCGGCCATAAAAATAGGTACCTGAAAGCCACCGTTCCACTGAGACCATTTCTGATGAGGCGTGAGTGAACACTAGATGGATCAGCTGAAGGGTGGGATGAATCTCTCAAGTCTTGTGTTAGGTCTTTACTGGATTTTTCCCCTATTCCTTTAAGGACATAAATTTTAGATACTGTTCATTTGCTGCAGATAGTTTTTTTTTTTTTGTTAGGCCCCGACACACACTACACACCATGATGTGATAAATAAGTCTTCAGCTAATAGCTCTTTGGGAATCATCTTAGTGCAAAAATCTTATTTTTATGACTGTCAAACTATAGTATGTGTTGCATTTTTTTTATAGAGTTATAGAGGTGTAGTTTTTATGCTTAAATAATTTACAGGTTATATGACTGATCTGAAAATAAGTGGAAAAAGACTGTCAGAAAGCCTGGGAAACTATAAATTACAAGAAAGTCTGATTTCATAGAAGAAAATCTAAAGAAATACGGGGCGTCTCGAGAACGTTGCACAGTACTGTACGTGTTTTGTGCAATTGTTGGCCGTCCATCTCTTTTCATGAGCGTGTTTAGTAAACTCACCATCTGGCTTGTTGTGAATGACTCATGTGTTTGTGCTTATTGAAAACACCCCAGCAGTACTAAACGAAACATGTTTTCCTGCCTTCATCTCTTTCCGTGTGTCTGTGTTTAGATTGTGCAGTCTGACCCTGAAGAAGCTGGTTGTCATGAGGGAACTTGATAAAGAGCTGATTTCTGTGGTCATCGCAGTGAAAATCCAGGTACGATCTCTATACAGTTATAAACTGCTCACACAAAACACAACAGAATGTGGTTCGCGTGTCATGTTTGACGTAATCACGTTGATTTGATCTCATTTTGATCATATAAAAATGTTTTGTTTTTAAATGGTAGTGCTTATCATTTTATGTCCTTCTTAAGATGATGTTTAATGCACACTCTATAAAGTGTTGCAAAGTAAGTAGCATTGTTCAGAGAGTGAATACTTTCAGCATAGAGTGCACATTAAATTCAACACCAAAAGGTTATTATGTTTTTAATTATTTAAATATTCACGTGTGTTTTTGCAGGGCTCCAAACGGATTTTAAGGTCCCATGAGATTGTGCTGCCACCCAGTGGGTCTGTGGAGACTGATCTGGCTCTCACCTTCTCGCTGCAGGTAAAGGGGGAAAAAAAAAAAAAAAAATCATCACCTTAAAAAACAAAAAACAAACACATACTCCCAAATGCAGGTCTTAACTCTGCATTTGCTGTTCTTCTGTGAAGTAACATCTGACATTGCCGTAGTTGCCATGGTAACACTGTTGCAATATAGATCATTTTGTGTATTGTAAGAAATGTATTTTCCGCAGTGCTGAAACCGTGTATTAGTCTTTGAGCGTGCACAGATACTGAAGCCTGGCAGCGACAAAAGTCGCACACGCGCTCGTTTGCTGCAAAGCTGGAGGCTGAGGCAAACTTTAATGGCGTGTGTCTGGAATATTTCCAGTCAGCTCGGCTTCAAAAACACATCCACAGGGTGACGAAGAGGCAGATCGGGCGACTTTTAACCGAGGATGTTTTAATTGCTCCTTATGCAATAATTAACATTCGTCATTTTGGCGAACAGTTCATCAGTTTACGGCTTATGTGCAGCTGACTCGAAGGAAAACCACGGCACCTTTCTGATGAAGGAACGTGTCACGGACTGCTCCAGTTTGCCTTGCTGATGGTTTTGAACAGCAGTCCTGGCTTGTTCTACGAATTTGTTTTAGTTTTTTGTCTTTTTATGGACTTTGTTAACAATAAGTGAAATATAGAATGTCTAACAGAACTTTGCTTTATCGTTCAAATCTATACTCCAATCTATGGGTCCCAAATATGAATGAGTAACTTACACTTTTTCCTTTGTGTTTTCCTGTTTCTCTCACACTCAGTACCCACACTTCTTAAAGCGGGAAGGAAACAAACTGCAGATCATGCTCCAGCGGCGGAAAAGATACAAGAACCGAACCATTTTAGGCTACAAGACTCTCGCGATTGGCTCTATCGATATGTCAGAGGTACAGTCTTGCCCTGCATACATGCTCATGTTGTTCACCTCGAGTTTTAACAGTGGTGTCAGGATACGAGTGTGCTTTATTTTGACGGTAGTTTAGCTCTGCTGCACTTTGTATTGTGTTCAGAAGTCTCTGTTTAAAAGCAGAACAGCGCAGGTCACTTTTCTACCATCGTGCCAAAACAAGTAAATCTGAAAAGGAATAATTCAAAACCTAAATTATCCTTAACGTGTCTCTCTGTGAGGATGTAGTTGCTTTTTTGTCTTTCAACGTAGATTATGATTTTTATTGAATAAATACAGGTTTTATTGTTGTTCGAATTAGAGGTTTAGAGGTTTTAAAAGTAACTTCCAAATTAGGGCTCATAATTTGAGATCTCGGGCGGCTTTTTGTGCTCATCCAAAACTCTAGTGACTGATTATGAGCCCTTGGCACAGACTTGTAAACGATTCTGTCCTATATAGATTCTCAAACTTAAAGAAACACACAGCGACCTCAAATCTCAAACCATAAATCAAGTTGTTGGTGTTTTTGTTGTGTTGGTTCTCTGTGGTCATTCTCTTTACAGTGGTTTGGCTTTTTTTTTTTTGTCTTTTTTTTTCTTGGTATTTCTTCCTTCTACTCATTTTTTTAAGTTTCACTCTATTGGATCGTAGTCCGTTTAAGTTTTTGTTTTTTGTCCATCATATTTGTGTGATTTTTTTCTTTTTTCTATAGGTTTAAGTGTCTTTGCTGCTAAATATTTTAATTCTCTTTGCTGTTGTTGTTTGTGGGTGTTTTTAGTTTGTTTTTGTGTTTGTGGTGATAGTTTATAGTCAGTGTTAGATTTCTTAGCAGGTTTTTGTAAAACGTTTGCGTTTCTTTGCTGCTGTTTTGAATTATGCTAAGGCTTGGTATAGTAATATATCATATCTTTGTCATGCCTTGCACCTTGTTATGGTAGTTTACAGCTGCTTCAGTGACTCTGTACTGAATGTTTGTCCAGCAGGACTTTTTTTTTCATCTTTTCAAAATCCAAATTAAAGGGTTAAGCGTTTATAAAAAAAAAACAAACAAAAAAAAAAACAGGCAACCCCTCTTTGACCATTCTCTGTAACCACTAAGAAGAAAACTCATAATTTAATAGCAATAACACAGATTTAATGCATTCATTTTCTTATATTTTTAGCAGATGAATCTTTTATGTTTTAGGTGCAGATCCATGATGTTTGCATGAGATATTAAGTAAAATGATCAAACATTTGTACAGCGGCTTCAGAAAGAGGTTAAAAATAGAGGAAATACTAGAAACAGGCTTTTTGTATTTTAAGAAAACCTTGAAGACACAAATGAATAGCTTGATTTCACTGCACATGATGCTGATCCACCAAGGAGTTCCCATTTGGCTGACAAAGCTCAGCGGAGCTTATTAAGGTCACATCTCGGCAGCTGAGAGAAGAATAAAAAAACATTTATGCAGCTGAGATTTGAGGGGAAGAGGAAGCACGGAGCTGTACTGACACAAAAGAAAGAAACAGTCCCTACAGTTTCAGTAAAGGTTTTAAATCCGTGAACAAAACCTGCCACATAAGATACAGTGTAAGCTGCTGCAGGGGGATGGAACAGGGGGATGGAAGAGAAAGGCTCGGTCTGATTTCGAGCGGCGCTGTCCTCAAGTGACCTGGGTTTGTTCTCTGCTGCGGTGCCATGGAAGAAGGCATTTGACCTTCAGCTGTTTGTGTGAAGCCTCTTTGCTAGTACAGCACCTGCAGGAGGTGGCTGAACTGGGCAGCACCAAGGTGTGCAACTTGCAGGGCAGCAAAGTATGTGTTAACCTGGGAATTCCTCATGCAATAAAAGTGGGCACCTGCTATATATTGTAACAAAGTCACAGGCATTTCCTCTCTCACTTGGCCTCTCGCAGGTGATGCAGCACCCAACAGAGGGAGGCCAGGTTCTGCCTCTCTGCAGCAACCAGAAAGACATGCTTGGAAAGGTGGCAGAGATCTGGATTTTTTCCCTGTCCAGTCAGCCAATCGACCACGAGGAAGCAGCCCTGCAGGGAGGACAGAAGATCAAATGCTCTGGTATGCTTTGCTTCTCATTACCCCACATGCTCTGAGGCAAAAACAGCATGACGCCATCATAATCACCTAATATGGTTGATGAGTTAAACAGAGTGGCGGTTCACAGGGTTCAGTGTTTTTTTTTTTTCCCCCCGCTTCGCTTTCTCTAATCACTCTGAAAGCAATAAAATCCAGGTAGCATGCAACATCGTGCATGTATTTAGAACCTGGCTGGTTGTCCAATTTAAACGGGTCATTGAAAAATGTATGAAGCATCTTTTACACTCAATGTCTTTGATCTGACTGCTGTCTTCAGATAACTACTCAGAAGAAGAGTACGAGAGCTTCTCCTCAGAGCAGGAGGCCAGCGATGATGCCGTGCAGCCACAGGTGATTTTATTTTATTTATTTATTTGTTTTACATTATTCAGGTCAGTCTCTATTGTTTTTAAAAATATATATGTTGGGTCCTTCATGTTTTCAGGATCTCGAGGATGACGAGTATGACGTGCGAAAGCCAAAGAAGCAAAGGAGGTCGATCGTAAGGACTCCCTCCATCACCAGAGTAAGAGATGTGAAACGGCAACTGGAGGTCTACTCTGAGCATCTCTGCCTGCAGGGAAATAAAGCTTTCTCTGTGACAGTGAATGTGTGGTTAATTCTTCATTCAACCACAGTGTGACAACTTAACCTTTACGACTTTGGCCTGATGAAAAAGCCAGCTGTACCGTGTTAATAAGAGAGCTTTAGATTAATTTTGTCGCCGTTTTTCGCCTTTCTGCACTCTAACAGCTTAATCAAGGTTAATTGGCTTCTTTTGCAAAGATAATTTAGTTTCTTTCTTTATCTTGGCATGTGTTCTGAACAAATTTTTTATTTTTTTTTTAAATCCAGATTTTATTGAAGCATTGTTGCGTCATTGAAAAACAAAGGGGCCCAGGAGTCCAGTTGACTCGTGGGTTTACCAGTTATTGCTCCATAGAATCATTTATAAATTTTTTTATACTTGACGTAAAAATACTACATAGTGCACGAAGGTTCCAGATGCAGAAAACCTCTATTAAAAAAACCTCTCACACCTATAATTAGCTGCTTTTCAACAAACCTAAGCAGCAGATGATGAACGTTATAAGGCTCAGCAAGCCGGAGCAGCAGATGAAAGCCTCAGAAAGCAGATGGAGGATGATGTTGCTTGTTATTGATTTACACGAGCACACACGGCAAAGTCGATACCCAGCCAACACTGCAAATGTATCTACTGCTGGTAAAATTACTAAATTGGAGGAGCTCCTGCTCAGCAGTAGCTGCAGCTGTTTTTTGTACTGGCTGATGTAAGTCAGAACTAGGTCACAATCTGACGTGCGGTTCTGCGTTTATTCTCCTGTGTTTTAGCAGCAGAACTTTAAGCAGCGTGTGGTGGCTCTTCTGAAGAGGTTCAGAGTTTCAGATGAGGTGAGTGTCACCGTTTCGCTTTGGTCTGGTCGTCTGGCTGTGGAGCTGCTGAGCCATCGGATATGTGATGTTTGTGTTTGTGAAGGTGCTGGACTCCGAGCAAGACCCCGCAGAGCCGCCTCCCGATGTGGAGGAAGAGGATGTGGACCTGGACAGCGTGGAGTTTGAGAACCCCAGCGACAGCGGCCCAGACATGGATGATGACGACAGCGTCCTCAGCACGCCGAAACCCAAACTCAAGTGAGTGACATACTTATGACTGGATGATGGTGTCCATCCATCATCCAGCTGGTTAGACAGACTACATGGACTGTATATAAAAGATGGATGTGGTTTCTGCCCTTTCTAATTGCCAGCAGGGGGCAGTCCTCCTGTTGCAGACATTTCTTTTTTTTTGTATAGAAATCTGTAAGAAAAGCACGTATTGCTTACTTAGGATGTGGCCACTTTGTGATTGACAAAGTGTGTGAATCTGCAGTTTACTTAGTGTTTCAGTCAAATCTGGCTTCACTGCGTAAGTCGGCAACCAGTTCACAGCAGCTGTGTCTATTTTACCTGCTCTAAAGTAACGTAGGCAGAAAGTTTAAAAAATTTGTTACAGTTGGTCCATATTTTTCCGAAAATGCCTCTCGCCCTAAGACAGCTGGGATAGGCTCCAGTGCCGCCCCCCCCCTGCGACCCTGAAGAAAGGATAAGCGGAAGCGGATGGATGGATGGATGAATGGTTCATATTTTTCCGAAAATATCCTGAATAGTGAAAATGTTTAAAAACGATTTATAAAATGGCCCAAAAGACTCATTTCTTTATGTTTGGTTAAGAAATTGGGAAACAGGTGCAGAGTTTATTGGACACATGAAAACTTATTTGGAAATACATTATGCAAGTCAAAACAGAGTTTGTACAATTCAAACTTTCAGATTCCATAAGACTGATTTTCAGTCCAGTTCTTGTGTGATTTGGCACACCACAGCCTTTTCTCCCTGCTTCTCTTTCTTAGGAATGGCTTCTTGACAGCCGCCCTTCCACTGAACTCATTTGTGGTCTTAAGACAAACTCGCTGTGTACTTACCCTCTCACTCAGAGGAGACTCCCTGTCAATAAACCTCAGCAGGTATATTTACATGATGTGAGACAAATGTATTTTTCTTCTGTTTCAGGCCATATTTTGAGGGTCTCTCCCTCTCGAGCTCTCAGACTGAGATTGGCAGCATCCACAGCAGCCGGAGCCACAGGGAGCCTCCCAGCCCGGTGAGACCCCTGGCACACCAGAACATCGTGAAACACCAAATGGCCTCAAGTAGTTTCTGCATATGTTCCACATTAATTGATTTCAAATCTCCTCCTTCACTTAAACAAATGAGTTAAAATACATGTGAATGAACAGCTGGAGGCAGGTCAGCGTGACCACTGAGTGAAGCTGTAGGGCTTTTGTTGAACTAACAATTCATGATGATATGTCGAGTCAGACAATGCTTTTCTTTCTCTGAAATTAAAGTTTCCCTGAGTCGATCAAATCCAGGTGATGTTTATTATTCTTCCCACAACCTTGTTCCAGGTTGACCCAGATAAAACCAAGTGCACTGGGGAGGACAGCGTGTCTGATAACATCCCTTTTGTGAGTGTTAACCTAAGCTTTTTCTGATTGATGCACTGACTCGATATTGTTGTTATTGTGTTTAAGAAAGGCTAAAGAAGATCTCCTTTGTTCTCTATAAGACTGTCAATAAAACCTGTAATCCAAAGGCCAATCCTTAAGGCACTTAAGATGTGAAAAAGTGTTGAAGAGCAAGAATGCACAAGCACATCTGCCAGCTCTTAGCTCATAAACACTGTTCCTGTTTTTCTCTGCTTTTGTTTTCCCTCAGGAGCAGCCAGAGGCGGTGACCCCGACCACAGAGCTGGAGATGGACAACATGGACACGTTTTTAGAGAGACTCCCACCAAGTGGCAAAATGACCAAAACAGAGTCGCTTATCATTTCATCCAACAGGTAAAGATACATAATTTCATGATAACTCACTTATTTCAAACCTGTAAAGGCAACGCTGTAAATGCACACGCATGATTCTTTATGTCTGAATGCAAAGAAAACCTGAGGTACACATTGTTGAACTTCCACGAGGCTACAAAAAAACAATCCTCTGTCTCTCTCTTCCTTTGCTGTTTTTGCTTTCAGGCAGGAACCAAAGTTGGCAGGGAGGCGAGGCAGGAGCACGTCGCTGAAGGAGCGCCAACCCAGCAGGCCCCAGAATGAGAGGGCCAACAGCCTGGACAATGAGCGGTCTCTGGATACCAGATGCCACCTACAGGTAGGAGGGTAGAAGTGCAGGGGGAAACAAAAAAAAAAAACAAAAACTGTAAGCTTTCTTGTATTCACAGGTGTGGCAAACATTTGCTGAATATTAAAGATTTATTTTTAGCATTTAGCCTTTATTTGAAAGTTTAGCAGTGAATAATAGACAAGAAAGGAGGGAACCTTGCAGAGGGAACACACATAACAAAGGATGGCAGGGTGGACTCGAAACCAGGCTGCTTCATTTCAGCCAGAGGGCATACGCCAGTGCCAGTTAATATGAAGATTGTTCTCAAATCAGGCAACAGAGTCACTGCTGTGGCAGCATATATACAGGACAGAGTGACTGACCTTCAATTCTTAAACTAATGGTGGGCTGCTGTTTCTCTTTACTCAGCTGAGTGGTTCTTGCCATAATATAAATTCTAACAGTTGAAGGCAAGAAATTCCACCAATAAACCCTGACAGGGCACACCTGTGAGGTGAAACCATTTCAAGTGACTACACCATGAATGTCAGTGAGAGAAGGCCGAGGGTCAACAAAGCAAAGGGCGGCTACTTTCAGGAATCTAAAATATCAAACATATTTAAAATATTTATCCATTTTTCCTTCGCTACATAATTCCAGATATCTTGCTTCATAGATGTGATGTCTTCAGTTTTTATCTACAATGTAGAAAGTAGTAAAAATGAAGAAAAACATTAAATGAGAAAGTGTGTCCAAACCTTTGACTGGTAGTGTACTAACAGGAACTCAGAAGAGAGAGCCCTAATGTTTAACCCTCTGGGGTCCAGGGTATAATTCAATTCAATTCAATTTTATTTATATAGCGCCAAATCACAACAACAGTCACGTCAAGGCGCTTTACATTGTAAGGTAGACCCTACAATAATACATACAGTGTAACCCCAGGTTACGAGTTTAATCCATAACGAGTGTCCGTGTGTTAATGTATTCATAGACATGTCTCATAGAGTGTGCCAGAAAAGAAAAGTAAGGTTTACCTTACATTAACATTAACCTAACATCAAGGTTTACCGATTTTACTTTCCTAGATTCCCAGAAAGACTGTGTATGACCAACTCAACCACATCCTGGTATCTGATAACCACCTCCCTGATAGTATCATTCTCATCAACACGTCTGACTGGCAGGGCCAGGTAAGCATCTGGCCTTTTTAAACATACTTTTTTCAAATTTAGGTCATTTAATTAATAGTGCTTATACTGCCTTTATTTTTTTCTTTAACCAGTAGTTTTTTTAAGCATTTAAAGGTTTAGAAAGGATTAATTATTGGCTTATAATGAAGTCCCTCCTCTCTCAGTATCTCTCAGACATGCTGCAAAACCACCATCTGCCAGTGGTCTGCACCTGCACCACGGCCGACATCCAAGCTGCGTTCAACACCATCGTCTCCCGCATACAGAGATTGTAAGTCTGCCTCTCATGTTTTATGAAAGCACGCACACTGTGGATTAATGTTACAGTAATCCAGAGCTGCGCTGCTCGTTTTTCTCCCCAGCTGCAACTGTAACTCCCAGACGCCTGTTCCTATAAAGATAGCGGTGGCCGGAGCGCAGCACTACCTCAGTGCAGTTCTGAGACTTTTTGTGGACCACCTTTCCCACAAAACTCCTGACTGGCTCGGCTACATGAGGTTCCTCATCATCCCTCTAGGTTTGTGACTATGTAGCTCTTGTATCTTCTGTTATCATAATGTTATGTTATTATGTTTCTTTATACGATATCCTAAATTCTTTTTAATTTTGACCTGGGGCGCTAACAAGGAATCTTGAAATTCATTGAGAACTGTGGACGGTGGACTGCTAACAAACAAACACTACGGATTACGTACTGCACGATCCTCATGCAGAAACCAACATAAGTTATCATTATTGGGTTTCTCTTTACAGAAGCATTTTCTGTTCCGTCAGAATCAGCAGTAAAACTGCTAATCAGAAAGTCATACAAGGCTCCTTTCTCATTTCTCAGTTTGTGCCTCCTCGATTCCTTTCCCCAAATCTTAGTCGCTCCAACCAGGGAAGAAAGAAGGAGAGAGGAGCTGAGGCGACAGGCATTTATTGAAATCCTTAGACATCCTCAATTATATCTCCTCACGCAAGCCTCCTCTCCCCTCTGACGTCTGACCTCCAGATATATTTTGGGACCCGGTAACATACTTTAACATGGCATGCAGAGGCAGGAGGACGGAGGAGACAAGGAGGCACAAATGAGAGAAATGAGAAAGCCACGTGTGCTCAGGGCCTCACTGTAAGGAAGCAAAAGCAAGTTTGTGGGATTTGAGCTAAAAACTTTCATGAGTCATCTGGATATTTCAGATTTTCTGTTGGTTTTCATAGTCGCACATTTGTGAAAAGCAAACCATCAGCTTTTTCAGAGGTTTGTGCTTTACTAATTTTTCAATATTTAAAAGTGCTGTCAGTTCTTCTTGTTTACATTAGTTTTAACTTTGTTGCGGCGGAATCACGGTCAAACTGCAGCAGCTCTGCACTGTTTAAAAAAAAATCATGACTCTCTCTCTTCCATTGGCTTTAGGTGCGCATCCAGTCTCCAAGTATCTCGGCACTATTGACTATCGATACAACAGTTTGTTCCAAGATGCTGCCTGGAGGGACCTGTTTCACAAACCAGAGGCTCCAGTTGTTGGTGGGCTGTCACGCTTTCCTTCGAACAACATAACACTCATTTGTTCCCAGTTTAAAGAGCTTTTAAAGAGCCACCAGAAACATGATTATGATGTTACACTCTCACGATCCACTTTATTAGGTACACCTAATATGTGCTTGTTAACACAAATATCTAATAAGGCATTAACCTGCTGAAGTCCATCCAGCCATCCTCTTCCGCTTATTCGGGGCCAGGTTGCAGGGGCAGCAGCCCAAGCAGAGAAGCCCAGACCTCCCTCTCCCCAGCCACCTCCTCCAGCTTGTCCGGGGGAACACCAAGGCGTTCCCAGGCCAGCCGAGAGATATAATCTCTCCAGCGTGTCCTGGGTCTGCCGGGGCCTCCTCCCGGTGGGACATGCCCGGAACACCTCACCTGGGAGGCGTCCAGGAGGCATCCTTGTCAGATGCCCGAACCACCTTAACTGGCTCCTTTCGATGTGGAGGAGCAGCGGCTCTA
>VURO01022843.1:4142-15614 GCA_015108175.1 Pelvicachromis taeniatus
AAAAAAGAAAAGAAAAAAACTGTCATTTAAAGGAATAGGTAGGTTGAATAGTGGTTTGTGGGAAATGTAGTCACTGGTTTTCTGTCTTTGAGCTGATAAAAAGAGCAGTAGCACTGTCCTCTCTATAAGCACAGCGACATAGTAGAAAATATAGAAAATATTATAAAGATCACTGGAAAATTCAAAGAAGTCACCAACTTGGAGCAGCAGAATATAGTTTTTTAGTTTCATTACTATACCCGTTATTTTAATTCAGTTTTATTTATTTGGCACCAAATCACAACAGCAGTCTCCTCGAGGCACTTTACATTGTAAGGTAAAGACAATAATACAGAGAAACCCCAACAATCCGATTTTAATCGGTGGAAAGTTTCACTCGAATGAAAAATCTCTTTCAAGAGCGACGTAGCCAAGATGGCGGCAAACATAAACGACTTGGTGAGCTGCCGTAAAAGGTCAAAGTCACAGCAGGAACAGTTTCAAACAGACTCGTGCGCAAATGTAAAAGTTATTGTACTCGATTCTTTTCTCATGTCCCGGGTGTTTCCTGGTTTATTATGGGCTGTTTGGAGGTGGTCGTACCTGTACGGCGATAGTACTTAATACGTTTCACTCGAGCAGTTTTGGATTTGACTTAAAAAATGTAGCCAGAGGTGACGTTTTTAGATCCATGATGTATCTGAAATAATAGTTTTACTGTTCTAGAGATTGAAAATTGAAAATTTGATATCATAAAATAATAATATTCATTAAAATAAGAAACATTAGAAGAAATTGTGACGTTCAAGAAAATTCCAGAAAGTATCCCTCTGGAGCCACAGATGCATTCGTGCATGACGGTGAGCTCATTTCCATCCCAAAACACGTACAGATTAGATTCTGCAGGGAACAACTTTAAGTTGGCGGAAAACTGCGACGGCCTGCAAAGCTGCGCTAGTCTCTGCATTGGGGAAAAAAATCCTTACTTTGTTCCAGAAAAGCTCTGCGAGGATGCTAATTAAGTCGGTGACCGAGAGTTTGACGGGCGCGTGTTGATGTGTGAGCTTTAGAGGAACGACTCGCTGCTCACACAGAATTGAATCTGCACATCAGACTCTGGGGAAGAAAACAAATGAGCACATTTCCCAAAATGTGAAACCGTTTCCTTCAACCAATGATTTTAGTTGCACTGTGGGCGGGGCGGGGCGGGGGGGTGATGGTGGTGGTGGTGTTTGGGCGGAGGCTTCCATCGGATCATTTTTGGATGCTTTAGGGTGTTTTTGCACATCAAATCACTGTTTTCTAAGTTTGAATGTAGTTTGCAATACAAAATGTTATCAGTGATAACATGAGATTAAATGTCGAGTCTGTATACTGTACGAGGGAGTGTAAATACACACTTCTTTAGGTGTATAAAGAACTCTGGGAGGTGGTTTTATTAGCTATATATGCAAGTTGTAGTTTGATTCTTTACAGGATGGATTGGATCATTTTAATGTAAGAGGAAATGCGATGATTCATATTTATGTTTTACACGTGTTACGGGGCTACGTTTGCAAAGAGATTCTGTTTGAATCCGGATCCTTTTTACCAAAGCACTGTTTGATCAACACTGATTTCCTTCCATTAGAGAGAAAGTTCTGGATCTCTCCTGTCCCGACTTTCCCTGCTCATCCCGAAACACTCAGACCTGGAAGGTGAGAGTTTGGAATTGGGTTGGAGTGCTGACATCTGGATCTGAGGCGCATGCATTGTGCAGTTCACACGCTTCAGTCGTCGGTCAACGAGGATATCATCATTTATTTGTCCAGTTTGTTCTCTTCGTGTTTTCGTCGTAGATGCCAGGATGTGAACGAGAGGTTCTGGTTGACTTTTTGGGACCAGCTGTATTGTACGGTGTAAATCTTGCAACTACTGCTTCACGCGCTTTTCTTTGTCGAGCCGTCACATGAGCAGCGAAGCATTCAGACGTCTGGACCGTGTCGACGCTTAAAGAGATCCGACCAGGAGCAGGAGTTGACACAGAATTATCTGTTAGAATGGATTTATATGGAGCCTGGAGTGTGCCACTGGAATAATCTGACTTGCAAATTAATTGGTTAACAAAAAAAAAATCAAAATGTGTACATAAATTAGCTGCTGTCCCAGTTAATGACTCTGTGTATTGTCTCGAATGATGAGCGAATTTTAGAATGTAATTTTTAAAGTGCCTTTTATTTTAAAAATATATACTTCGCGTTAAATACTGTAATACTAATTTCTCCAGTCTGTAAAATTCAGCTCACATAATGATCATAATCAGCAGCGTCGGTCAGTCTGACGGTGTTCATTCGTTTGAGTGTTTGCTGTTCTTTTACCTATTTATATTTATCTTTAGTCCTACACACATTCTCTCCAGAGCCTGTGTGTGTTGCACTCTAGCAGTTTAACCTGTTAAAATAAAGCTTCCGCTGCACCATCTTGTGGTACAAAGTGGTAGTGCATAAAGGTACGGCACAGTCTTGTTTTTAACTTCAGTTGATATCTCATCTGTATTTAGCGTTTTTTTGTGTGTTTGTTTTAAACAGCACAGTTCAGGTAGTAATCTGGAAGGCACGGAGAGAATGAGCGTTCTGGGTGGGACCTCAAGTCTTTTGTTACCTGGCCAGGTGAGCTATAGTGGTGGCCATCTAATGAATCTTTAATCGATATACCTAAGATGTATATTATTTCACTGGGACACTTGAGACTCCATATTTACAGCTGTAGTTCCACGACACATGTGAATACTAATTTATATTTTCTTACCACGTTGCACACAAAGGTAGAAAAGAACAGGTAGCTATCAGGTAACCATGCAGACTTCCAGTTGGTTGTGTTTTTAATTTATCATTTTGTGTACATTTTGTTTGATTTGCTTTGAGCAGAAATGTTTTCTAATGAGATGGATGAGAAAAATGCGTATCTGTCTATTGAGGAAAAATGCTGTTTAATATAATGTACGAAGGTAAATAAAGAATTTTTTTTTTCTCTAAAATGTTTAGTTTTTCTTCCGATTCGTGTTTTTGATCATGAAAAGACACACCAATCACGTTTACATTAAAGGATCAACTTCAGATTTATTCACAACAGTTTAAAAAAAAGATTTTGCACAGAGTGAAAGAACAAATGTGGCGTTTGCACTGATACAGCCATTACTAACACATGTAAGCATGGAGAGCTCCACAGACGTTTCCCATCTCCACTGAGCTTTAAACACACCACCGAGCAGATAAAGACAATCAAAATAATTGTAATTATATATTACATCCCAGTCCCAGTGACTGGGATGTAATATATAAACAAAGATGGTAATTTTCACCATGAGAAATATAACAACCAATAACAGCCGCCAACACCAACAGCAGGATTTTGGCTTATCCGGGCAACTTGAGATTAAACCTGGGTTTTAGTATAAGTGGTGTTTAACCCTTTTGTGTTTAACCACTTCAGATTAATACACTACATTAAAAATCAGTCGCTGCTGCCCACGTCACCCCTTTCAAGTGATCGTGCTATTAGCTATGTTATCAGGTTGATAACAACCTTTGTGTGACTGCTTCGGGCTGTTATGGTTAGTGAAGCCAGATAACGGAAGCAAGTTAAATGCAGGATATCTTTCCAAGTACAAGGCCTGAATGATCAGTCATGAATACCCTCAAACTCAACGACACGTATAAAGCAGAACGACATGAGTTCAACAAACCTTTCTAGTCCCCTGGAAGGTTTCTATTAAAGTGCATCATAGTTTTCTTTGAGTCAGTCGAAAAAACAAAAAATCTGCATCATGGAGCAATAAGTCTGTACCAAAGTGGCTTCAGTACATCAAAAACGACAGCGCCCCCTACTAGAGAAATGTTTACAACCCTCCCTATTTAAACAAAGACGTGTTTGGGTGAGTTAACTTTGTGATACGTAAAGTCTTCAGTTTTTCCTAAAACCTGGTGTTAATGCAAGAACAAACCAAGCCGGAAACATTTACCGTGCATAATCGGACATTTTCTACATGTTTATTTCATTTCTGATTTCCCCCAGCTCAATTTTTGAAATTTTGGTAAAATATTTATAACCTTTATAATTATGGTGCAAATTTAGCTTTTTTTCTTCAAGTCATTCTTTCTTACACTTCCAGAAATGACGAAGACTGCATTTACAAAACACCTGAACTTGCTGTATATGTTTATTTCGTTTTTGGGGGGTTTTTTGTGTTTTTTTTAGAGACCGGGCAGCCGGGTGGGGTGGGCGGTGGGGGACGGACATGCAGTCGACGGCCTCAGCGAACCCAGGCCTCTGCAATACCCTCGCTACACCCCAGGAAACTACAGCAATGCCCCAAAAACGTAGATTTTGACATTTTCTGTAAATCTGCGTAACAATCATGAAGTCAAAGTAACATATACAGAGTACACGATGTGGATGATGCAATATTTATATAAATTTTTTTTAAAAGTACACATTACTGTGGCTATAGACACTAACACACGCGATGGAAATATAGTGCAATTTGAAAAGTTATGGCCTCTCCTGATTAGAATAATTTTTAAAGTGCCAACTATCGAGGCTTAAAGCCTCGTCTGATTGCTAACAGGTCACAAAGGAGACCAGTCTGCCACACCGGTGTGTGTAAGCTGTCAGCCGAGGCTATTCTGTAAGGCTCAGTTAACTCATAGCGGCTGGACGGACTGTGCTCTGCACATGAAGTAATAAAACTAACACAATGATTGAATCACGTTGATTAACTGCTGATTAAACCTGCACAGGTACTCTTCATGTTACTGCAAAGAAAATAATGAACGAATAGGCTCTGGCCGTCAGTATCAGCTCTGTGCTTCACCGCTAGTATTTTCCTAATGAATCTCCTTCAGGTGCAGATGGCTATATGTAATCCCATTTACACCAATGCGCTCAACATTTGAACCGGTCTACATGTTTTCCATTTTGTTGCCAGTGTGAAGCCCAGCAGGCTCCTCATGAGGTCAAATATAAGCGCATTCACAGACCAAGCCCTTCAGCAACATTGCCTCTCAGATCTGTCGGTTTGCGTCAGTTCCCGGTCCACGTCCCCTATGTAACTAGAGCATTAAATGGCACTCTTGTTTCGTCAGCTTCCTCCTCTATGATGATCCTCCGATCGGGCCTGTCAGGACAGAAAATTAGCCGTAGCAGAGCTAGCCCGAGACGCACTAAAATCCTCAACACTAGAAAAGCAAAAGGCACCGTGATCTCCATCAGGTGGAAAATCGGGGCACTAAATTTACTCAAAATGCACGTGAGGAAAAATGTCCCCAGAGCTATACAGGGGTACAGAGCTAGCTTAGCTAGCATGAGCACGTGCTCACGTCCACCGTATCGCACGTAAGGGTGCAGAGTTTCCTGTTCATTGTACAGAGCGACCACCCAAATGGCGAGCTGAAAAATACCCGCAAAGAAAATGATCACACAGCTAATCTGAATGGCTTCCAGCTCATTATGAGAGTTGGGCGGGAACTCGTGCGTTAGCTGGTAGGCTAACGGCAAACCTCCGACAAACGCCAGGGAGAAGGTGTTCAGCAGGCCCATGAAGCGCGTTGCCTTGGTTACATGGAGGAAGAGCGAGTGATGGACAAACCAGAGAAGGCCGACGGTGGCGAAGGAACCAAAGTAGGCGAGGTACTCGGGGCCGTAATCCCGCAGAGCCGCTGTCAGGCTGCCGCCAAACTGCTTTTGCACGACTGTGGGGTCTGGAACGTTGTCCTCGCTAGAAGGAAAGAACCGGAAAGGCTAAACATTAGAAGGGTTTTCCAGTTATAACCTTTGAATTACATTTAACCCATACTAGAAAATTAAACAGAATCGTAGCTACCCAGAGAAGGTTATACAAAACTGATTTTTGAAGTATTTTTAGTGAGTACACCACTGGATTTTGATTTAGATGCCAACTCTTGAGATTTGTCACCTGGATTAGAAAGTTCTTAACATCCAGCAAAAAAAAAAACTAAACATTACAGTATGTTTATTCATAAGTACAAACTGGTGCAGTTTAAGAGATGGATGTAGCTTCCAGGTTGGAAAAATGAAGCCACTCCAGAAGTGATTAATGTTGCATTCTATCTGACGACCACTAGATGGTGACAGCTGTGGCTGCAGAGTGACTTGGGTTCCTATAGAAGTTTATGGCTTCAACATTGATTAACATTGTCCTCCCCTCCCTGGTTTTCTGCTATCAACATTGGAAGCTCTCATTTCGAGGCTTGAAAGCGGGACTTAAGAAACCAGTCTGTGACAACACGGTAAATACGCCCATCTTTTACATCTGGGTGCAAAAATCTAGACATTGCTCATTGTTCATATTTACTAAAACCAGTCTATGTTGTAAATTTTGGTCAGTCTAACTGTCAAAAAGGGGTTTTATCGAAGGTATTCGACTGTCCACGCTCCGTTTTCACCGCATGTAAGGGCCATGAAGTCTTCTGAACATATCTTTGACAGGATTTAGTCCAAACATTGATGGGAATTTATTAAAGGATGTCATCGTTCTAAGAGGCTTACATTTTCATCATCATGAGCTACTCTTGCTACATTACCAGGCCCTGAGCGTTACACCGAAGTCAGAGACAGTTTTCTTCGACATTTCCTTTATTTTTTTTATGCCAGTCGCTACATTAGAATTAAGATTTAAATAATTAATAATAAGACGAAACTGAAACAAACCATATGTCCAAGATCAGCAGCGTTGCTACTATGGCATAAACTCCATCGCTAAAAGCCTCCACCCGCTCTTTGCTGAGGGGTTCGTTCGGCAGGTACGTGTAGAACAACATGGAGTCTGGAGTTTCCTCCACCTGACCTGAAATGCACGAGGTTTGGTTGGTACATGTGGCCGGAGGTCAGCACTTATTTACAGTTCCTGTACAAGCCGGCTCTTACCAATGGCTTTGCTGCGACACCACTTCAAACACTGGGAGATGTAAGGCAGGAAGATAACGATGGCCAAGAGAACGTAAGACTGAGGAAGAAATAAAAACGTGATATCGGGAGAGTGGTGGTGGTGGTGGTGTTGTTGACAAGCGGCAAACAAAGAGATATCAGAGTTGCAATCACCTATAATCATAAAATAAAACACTCTCTATATTAGGTTGTCCATTTATAAAATATGAAGGAAAAGAAATCTAATGGCACCAACCAGCTGGAAGAAGATGAAGGAGAAGATGCTGGCGAAGAAGCACATGATGGGAACCTTCATGATGACTTTGAGGATGTGGTGTTTGTAGAAGGTCTGGTTCTCTGAAATCTGGATCTGCTCGTTCAGGAGGAAGGGGCGGCTGAAGGCGTACAACACAATCACCGACTACAGAAACAACACACACGGCATTATAACGTGGGCAAGTCGTAATGCAACAACAGGTGTCAGCCGCCCCGACACCTTAAGGTGGATAAATGGTTCAGTGAAGTGAAACTAAGCGTCTCACCTGAATGACGCCGATCACCATCACGCAACCACAGAAGAGTAAAATCCCGAGGATGTTCTCAGGAAAAGTCGCCATTAAAGAAAACTGCAAAGTGCACACGACACCACTGAATGAGACCGTCGCTCGCTCAGCGGTGACGGATTCTAGGTCAACAGTTTCACACACTCAGACTCACCGTGTATGGGAGGAAGGTTATCAGCATCATGCAGGCCTGAAATAGAAGCAAAAGCAGAAGTTCACGTTAAAAATGAAGGAAACGAAAACAAGTTTCTTTCACCAACCAAAATACTTTTAATGATGTGACTGCTGACAGAGGAAGCACGATGAACTTTGAAGCCAATTTATACTCTCTGCTCAACCTAACTGTATGTATTAGGTGTATTTAAGTACCATATATCTTCCAATAGTAGCCCCGGCGGTTGTTGGAGACCGGCACTTATTCCCTTCTCAGACGGAATGGACGTTTTGACTTTCTTCTTTCCTCGATATCATCCGATGACAAAGCATTTTTGACACAAAAAGGTATTTGCCGTATGATTTATTGCAGGAGGGTGGTAGCCCAGATGGTATGAAAAGAGTAGTAGCGTAAAGGCGAAAAGGCGGTGGGTCATTGGAGATCGGCGTTTACTACAGACCGACGCTTAAAGGAGACCGGCTACTATTGGAGACCGGCTACTATTGGGAGACCGGCGTCTATTTGTCGTGACATGTTTTCAAACCCGCCGTTTATTAGAAACGGGCATCAATAAGAGACAGGCCAGTACTAGAAGATATACAGTAAGAGTATACGTGTATATAAGTCTTGGGTAACATCTTGTCCCTGCTTCGTGAGACAAACATGCATGCAGACATGCATAAAAAATACCAAAAGAGGACGCAATAAAAAAGCAGACATCAGTAGGTATCATTATCGTCCTTTCATGAGGTAAACAAACCCTGAGACCCCTTTGAGGGCAGCCTTAACTGAAAAATGACCCTCTATCATTTTCAAAACACTTTTGTACTTACAAGGTTCAGAAGTGCAAGACAGTCATCAATACGAACAACAACCTGAAACAACCTGAAGATAAACGAGGAGAGAGCGAGTAAAAACTGGTGTCTTAAAAATAACTGGTACTATGATACTAGTACCACTACTACTAACCTGATATGAGCAGCCCAGGCCACAGTCACAATGAGGAATGTCATCAAGTAAACGCCAATCTTTGTGGTGAGTAGACCCTTAAGACTCTCCCTCAATTCCTGCAATACAACAGTTTCCCGTTATAGGTGCTTATTGTGAATTAATGCATTTAAAAGAGTTTTAAAACTTCCAAAAGTAGCTAAAGTTTTAATCAGAGAATGTGGAGAAGCAACCAGGTTGCACTTTAGTGTAATACCATTTTGTACCACAACATGGTGCGATGAATCAGTTGGGTTTATTCAACAAGCAGGAAATCACTAGAAACACATTTATAATGGCGTCCCACCAAAGCCTCATGAAGAAAATAAGATTGTTTCAGAATTCACCATCAAATTTCATGAAATTTCGAAATTCACCATCAAAATCAGAATAAAAACATCACACATCTGAAAGCATTTCAGTGTAACCATTGGGAAAACGCTGCCCCCCGCTGGTGAAGATTTTACTTACAGTTTGCAGAGTGTAAATACAAACGATACCTCTGTGGTTGTTACATTGACTGCAAAATCACCCTGAAGCTGTATCAGAAAGCTCCGCTGAATAACAATGATATCATGGCTTTACTAAAACTTGAAATACATTTTTAAAAAGTCCAACGTTACCTCATTATCTCCCACTTTGGTGTGAGCAACAGGTAAAATCTGTGGATAAAAGAAACTGTATCAGGAGAAGGAGTCGTACAGCGCTGTACGTATGTCGATATCTTAGACTCTCGGACCGACCTCTTTAGGGCTAGGAGACCTAGGTGTTGTGCCAAAAAGTGATCGCCTGCTAAAAACTGATTTCCAAAGTTTCCCTGTGTTTTTTTTTAATGTGTAACGTCTTCACGTATGTTGGTAAATAGCCTTCTGTGAATTTACAAAGGGGTTATATGTCAAATTAAAATATTACATGTTTTTCAAGTATCTTTATAACTCTGTGTTACTTACTTTATAACCAATCCGGTCCTTTTTGTCCACTTTAAATAAATTTACAGCACTATTGTTATATTTGTTGCACTGTCAGTCGTCCTCTGGGCCAGATTACTCTTTAAAAAAATACATTTTTAATGTCAATGAGATTTTTTAACTGGTTAAAGCAAAGCCTTGTTACAGGAATGTTGTTTGTGGCTCCAGATGACTTGATGTCATTCATGAGGGATACATTTGACATGTTTCACAGATCCAGGGCTCACCAACCTTTCTGAAAGTGAGAGCTACTTCTTGGGTACTGATTAATGTGAAGGGCTCCCAGTTTGACACACACTTCTGAAATAACAAATGTCCTCAATTTAACTTTAATTATATGTTATCATTAATAATTAATGATATTCATCTATGTGAAGACACTGATTATGGCAACTGTTTCCATAGAGACCAGCTAGGGCTGATCTAATATTTAATAATAAACTTTTTTTTATATATTATCTCTAACAAATTGATACCAATGCAATTGTGATTTAAAAAAAAACAGCAACAAAAAATAAAAATAGATGCAGCTTACTGGTAAGTTGTTATAGTGAGCTATTTTTAGAACAGGCCCGCGGGCTACTCATATGGTCCTTGCGGGCTACCTGGTGCCCGCGGGCACCATGTTGGTGACCCCTAACACTGAGTATGACAGTGAAACAATGACGCGGTCAGTTGAGAGATGAAGTTCCATAAATTGGAATATTTGAATATTTGCACGTTACTGTGAATTTTCTACTGTGTGAGACTCTCTGCAGTTTGGTTTTGCTTCTTCTGTTTCAAACACTTCATCGCTTAAATGTTTTGACTCAGTCGCGAAGCTCGGCGTGTTTCCTACCATGACAGTGGCGATAATGGAGATGAGAGCATCGCTGTAGGCCAGCAGTCTGTGGGAGGACTGGGTGCTGCTGTGGCCCTCTCTCTCGGACGGACTGACGCTCTCCAGGAAGGAGGAGGAAGCTGCGTAGCTCCTCGCACCTTTCTTCTCCATCTCCTCCTCGACGTGGTGCTCTATGATGTCGCTGTCGTCGTTTTCCCCCATCCTGGAGGAGCTGCTGGGGCGTGCTGCTCATCCACACACAGCGGACAGACAGCTGACTGAGGGCGGGGAAACAGGAAGCAGCTGCTCGGCTGGGTTCCTGTTCTCACCGGAGATCGTCTATTAAAGCGAGATGAGCCACTCGGTTAGCCCGTTTACTTTTTTGTGTGTGTGCGTGTTTCTGATCTGGCGTGGCCCACAGTGGATTTATTTGAGTGTATTAGAGGCTGCCTTCTGAGGTGGGCGTTAAAACCACTGAAAGTCACCTGACAGGGCCTCTGAGCTGTGTTTGTGGTTTTGGTGCCTTTTAATCAAATTAGCTGAATAATAATAATTTGACTTCTTGTGTCTGACTGGGCCAACAAACCGTTACTGTTGGCATTAATTAGCAGCTATTTGCACCTGTGACCTGAGGACTGCCATACTAACCAAGCAGGCCATAGTTGCTAGCTGTGTCCCAATTCCTAGGACGCATCCCTCGTAGGCCACATTTGTAGGCCGATTAAGTCACAGCGACGCAACGTAGGCTGTCCCAATTCGTAGACTCCTACAAATGCGGCCTACATTTCCCCGAATTTGTAGGATGGGTCTGGTGTATCCTACATGGCCCACCATATGGTAAATGGCCTGCATTTGTATAGTGCTTTACTTAGTCCCAAAGGACCCCAAAGCGCTTTACACTACAATCAGTCATTCATCCGTTCACACACAAGTGGCAGGAACGGAGACGGTAAAGCTGAGGAGGTGGAAGCGGTACGGGCGGGAACAGCTGGTGACGCAAATCTGAAGGCTAGACTGTCCCATTTCACAAGCCTTGCACTTCCGGCCTTCTCGGCCTTCGGAGGACCCGGCCCACGT